>CM059194.1:76996318-77008818 GCA_030323885.1 Branchipolynoe longqiensis | reverse complement strand
TTTTATAAGTCATTGGTTTGACTCGACAGGATTCAAACCCCCCAACCTTCCACACAGGAAGCATGTGCTCCTTCCAATTCGGCTACACCATAGAGTCATATAGCACTACAACTGGCAAGTTCAGTGTCAGAATAATGTGGCTGTGTAATGGTATCTCATTTGGGAAGCACTGGTTGGTTGTTGGGAGTTTTACGTCCTGGCAACATCTAAGGTCATATCAGGACGGGCTGGGTAGCATTATAAGATTATCAAAGGTGTGTATTGTCACAAACTGATAGCTATCCTTATATAACCTCAGATTTGGCTAGGATGCAAAACCCCATATCACTGACTCACCGTTTAACTGCTAGCAGTGGGACGTAGATGAGTGGACAGGCCACTTAGTATCTGATCAGCAAGAGACTTGTGAAATAATAACAATAAACTGGCCCCAGGGAACATGCAGCTTCTGTGTGACACTCACCATAATTATTTCCGTGAATTCAGAAAACGGATGTTTTCATGTGAATTCCATAATCGCGTTAATGTATTTAGGCTTACATGCATATCCACATCACAGTGGGGACAAACCGGATAGAATCGAAGTGTGGGCGTATGACCACAGTAATGGGTTTCAGTCTGTGTGGTGGGTTATGCCCACAGGAACAGGCTTCAGTATGTGTGGTGGGTGTATGCCCACAGTAATGGGTGTCAGCCTGTGTGGTAGGTGTATGCCCACAGTAATGGGTATCAGCCTGTGTGGTAGGTGTATGCCCACAGTAATGGGTGTCAGCCTGTGTGGTAGGTGTATGCCCACAGTAACGGATTTCAGTATGTGTGTGGTGGGTGTATGCCCACAGTAATAGGTGTCAGCCTGTGTGGTAGGTGTATGCCCACAGTAAAGGGTTTAAGTATGTGTGTGGTGGGTGTATGCCCACAGTAATGGGTGTCAGTCTGTGTGGTGGGTGTATGCCCACAGAAACAGGCTTCAGTATGTGTGGTGGGTGTATGCCCACAGTAATGGGTTTTTGTCTGTGTCTGGTGGGTGTATGCCCACAGTAATGGGTGTCAGCCTGTGTGGTAGGTGTATGCCCACAGTAATGGGTTTCAGTATGTGTGGTGGGTGTATGCTCACAGTGATATATTTCAGTCTGTAATTGGTGGATGTATGCCCGCAGTAACAGGCTTCGGTATGTGTGGTGGGTGTATGCCCACAGTAATTACGTTCAGACATTCATAAAGTTGAAACTGTACCATTATTATCCCCTTTACAGGATACGCCAATATTATTCAAAGATCAGCCAGAATGAAGATAAGAAAGGAAAATGGTAGTATTAACTTTCCACCTCCTGGCAACTAAGGAAAATACATGACTAAATTGTTTGTTGTTATTTGTTTGTTGTTGTTTGTTTGTTGTTGTTTTACGTCCTAGCAACATCTAAGGTCATATCAGGACGGGTACCGACTTGTGACAGTGTGCACCCATGGCGACTTTATAGTGATGCTCCACTGGAAGACCAGGCCACCAGCACCATGACCAGATATCCCACTCAGTCACATTATCCTGACACTGAGCCAACCAGTCCTTGCCCTATCCTAATAATGCCAAGCGCCAGGCTAGGAAGCGACAAGTATCAATTTTTAACTCATTGGTTTGACTCGACCAGGGTTCGAACCCACAACCCCACAATCTACCAACACGGGAGACGGACTCATTCGGCCATCCCATCTGGTCTGATTAAATAGTGTTGATAACGCACTTTTTAAGGTGCTATCCATTCCAGGGCTAATTTGTTTAAATATCAGACTGACTCCTCTGTCCAATCCTGCTAAACCTACTATCGGTATGACCCCAGCCCAAAGTCACTTTTTGTAGTCTGCTATGACCAGTTATTTTTGTGTCTGGGAACGAGGATTGGAGTGTATCTGAACCAACAATGATCACGCAAATAAAATTGTTTGTTGTCTACACTGGTGGAAACATAGATGCGTCTGTATGCATGGAACTGTGCACTTACTGTGTCTTTATTTATTTATTTATTTATTAAAAGACCTGCAATGTGGACAGAGAACACTATTCCACCACACACACACACAATGTGGATACAGCATCCCACACAATGTACATTGGTACATGCAGTAACACCGGCACACTTAGTCCTCTGCACAGTAAAGGTCACGACCCACTCACAGTTAGTCACTCGACGCACGACATGCGACTCACGACTATATATACACACATTCTAGACTATGCATTGGCAATGAGTCGATGCTGAGGTATATAACACATTCTAGACTTGGAGTGGCCAAAGAGTCGATGATGAGGTTTATAACACGTTCTAGACTACCAGTAGGCAATGACTCAGACCTCGGACTCAGTCTCGCCCCTGCGGGACCCCCTCGAGCTTTCGCCTCTGTTTTGGTGGAGGGTTCTTCGTGGCTCTCTTCCTCCTTCTTGCCTGAATAATGCCCCAGTCACAAATGCGTTACGGCGTGCTTGCGGCGACCATAAGTCGCCGCATCGGCCAGACTGTACGGTGACTGCACAGTGGGTTATGGTCATCGTGCAGTTTTTTTGCTCACTGGAAGGCATTGCGGTTGTTTTAAGTTGTAGTTATCTTAACTTCAAAAAATCGTAACGCCGCAATCGTGGCAATCCAGACTCCACAACACCATAGGATCACCTTTGTTGACATCAATGATAAGGTTCTAAAATGAATATCAATATGGTACAAAATTCATGTTTGTGTGATCAATATTAAGAAAGTTAGACTTTTTTGGGGTATATTAAATACGTGTATAAATTCAACACAAACCGTACGATTTGTGAAGAGATAAACTGCAGGCCACAACGCCGTAACATTTGCATAAACCGCAAGCCACACCGGCGACCGCAGCACCGTACGCCCCCCCGCAGCATTTGTGACCTAGGCATAAACCATACATTTCCCTCCCAGCTCACCTCCGTCTTCTTCCCACGTGACCTATTATCCTGACACTGAGCTAACCAGTCCTTGCTCTATCCTATTAACGCCAAGCTAGAAAGCGACAAGTATAAATTTGATAAGTCATGATCCATATGGGTTACGGGAAAGTGAAGTGAAGCAGTTGTAAGTTAAGTGTGTAGGCAATTGTCAGGATGTGTGTGGCCGACTTAATGCTGTAACATTTCACTGGACATGGATGTGCACCAGGTTGTGATATATGACATTGTTTAGATCGGTATCGGAGAAGGCCCAATGCTACCCCCTCCCCCATAACCCCCCTCAGTCCCCAGTTTTACTAACAAACCTGGGTGACACCATTTTACAACCAATCTGAATGCTCATTACTTGGATCTAATACCAATAAGAGAGACAGAAAACCACACGCATCATATATTGCTCCCTGCATCCCAAGTGAAATACACTCAAGAGATTTTGTATACGCATACACTATTGTTCATTCACTATGTGAATAGGCGAACAACAGAACAAAACAACGGATAATAAAAAGGATCCAATTCTTGTATAACCTTGAATAAAAAAGTAGCGACAATTTGTTGGTAGAGTGCCGAGCTGGGAGCTGGGTAAGTGCCGTACAGACTGCATGACTGCCTCCCAGCCAGACCAATTACAGAGGTCCACTTCCGGTTAAGTGGCATTATGGGGGTTTGGTGGTGACGCCTGGCGGTGATTGATGCTGGTCAGTTCTGGAACGTTGGAACATACAGCACCACACCACACTCACCACACCGCATAACACTTCCTAGCCAGGCGCTCGGCATTATTAGGACAGGGCAAGGACTGGTGTGCTCAGTGTCAGGATAATGTGACTGAGTGGGATACCAGGTCATGGTGCCGGTGGCCTGGTTTCCCAGTGGGACAGCACTATAAAGTCGCCATGAGTGCACAGTCACAAGTCGGTACCCGTCCTGATATGACCTTAGATGTTGCTAGAACGTAAAACAACAACAAACAAACAAACAAACACTACCACAGTCACCACACCACATTCACCATCTACCACATTCACCACACTACCACATAACACACTACCACATTCACAACACCACCACATTGGTAGCTCGTGGGATTCAAATGCATGGGTTCATACCCCCTTCTTAATGTCCAATTGTGTCCACCAATATAGTAATTCTGACAAACTAATCAGTATTTTCATTTATACAAAAATTCCACTTTCTTCCAAGAAATAAAACAGGTATAACACTCTTCACTGTCCTCCACATTCTCCCGCTATCAAGGCCAAGCTCTCTCGCTCTCGCACTCTCTCACGTGCGCTCTCTTTTCCCCATCCCACCCTCTATATTTTTCTCCCCCTTCCTTTCTCCTTCATTCTCTTCCTCTTCCCGTTTCTCTATATCTATATATCTCTGTCTGCATGTCTCTGTCTGTCTGTCTCTCTCTCTTTTCCCCCACCCACCCTCTATATTTATTTCCTCCTTCCTCTCTCCTTCATTCTCTTCCTCTTCCCCTTTCGCTATATGGCTGTGTCTGTCTGTCTGTCTGTCTATCTGATCCTGTGTATCTGTATGTCTCTTTGTCTGGGGGTCTGGCTCGCTCTACCTCCATCCCTCCCCCACATATGACATGTCACAGAGTGAAACACATGCGAAGCTCTGTTAGTTCCGCGGGTTGATTGGTGCCTTATAATGGTGACAGATGGACCCCTGTAGCTTCTCGGGAAATACCGCCACGTCACACTAGTGACGCACGTGACGTCACTGTGTGGCGCAGGTGCATCACCACATACATGCATGCACTCCGGAGTCCTAGCCGAGGGTGGCAGGGCGTCTCATTCTGCCACCTCGCGGTGTACTTAGGAACTTTTCTATTGTTGTCTCTCCCTCCCCCACCCCCATTCTCTCTCACTCTCTCTTTCTCTCTCTCCCCCTTCTGAGTTCTCTCACCGACCCCATCTCTTTCTACATCCCTCTCTCTTCCTTCTGAGTTCTCTCTCTCCATCTCTCTCCCCCCCCCCATCTCTCACTCCACCCTCTCTCCCGCACCCTCCATCCCGCCCATGTCACGCTCTCTCTCTCTCTCTCTCTCTCTCTCTCTCTCTCTCTCTCTCTCTCCCTCTGAGCTCCGTCTTGATATGAATTTAACTATAGCTAGTACGGAAAACCCCAATAAGGAAACAAACAAAAGCCCCCCTCTGCCCTCAGCTGCGGTAAACAGTGCGCACAGATCACGTGACGTACGCCCCATGAATATTCATTCCTGAGAGAAAGTAACGGTATCGAGCAGCCGGCTCCAGCTCCTGTCCAGATGTCGCCAGCGGTCCCGGAGGTGGTGGTGGCGCCACCTAATGGGAACCAACTGTACCAGAATGACGGTCGTTTGCTCAATCACCTTCAACAACAGCTGTTGAAAAGGATTTCTGCCCCCATCCCCCACCCCCACCACCCACCTCCCACCCCCCACATTTATTACCACATCGCTACGACCCCTCCTACCTAACATAAAATCAGGGTGTTTGGATGTTGGAGTTTTACGTCCTGGCAACATCTAAGGTCATATCAGGACGGGTACCGACTTGTGACAGTGCGCACTCATAACGACTTTATAGTGCTGCCCCACTGGGAGACCAGACCGCCAGCACCATGACTGGAGGAGACGGGTGGGGGGTGGCGCCAGGAGATTCGAACCAGGAACCTCAAATCGAATTGACACACCCGATCACAATCTGAACCTTTCAATTCAATAAAAAAGAAAGTAGTTATGACCATTTTAACCAGTCTCCGCGTTTGTGAGTCAGGCCAAATAAAATTTCTTTATTGGTGATCGTCCCTGCCCATCTGAAAAATGGCGGCCCTTGATTTTTAAAATTTATTTATTAATCTTAAAAATGTGTTGGGCTAGCATACAATTCACATACTACTCAGCAGGATATGAATCAATTTGTATTTTCTGTGGGATAAATGAAAACATTGTGGGGAAAAAGGGTTGCCACTGTTATTAAAATATTTGACTTCTAAAATTGAAACTACTAGAACTGTATGATATATTGAAAACAAAATACAAAATAAAAATAAAAACCATCCGCCCGACCCAGATTTGTGTGAACAAAAGGACGATCACCAACTTTTGTTATATTTGGTCTTATTGCCATTAAGCCGGCCCGCTTACCTTGGACGCTGTGAGTGAGTAGAGCCATTGTATCGTCTCGTTGTGTGTGATCACGCCATTCATGCCGTCCACATACAGCATCACCTGTCCCAGAGCTGCAAGGGCAGAAAACCGCAAACATTACTTACTCCCATTGGTTAAGTTAATCACTAACAGCTATCTATAGCAGTGCAAAGCAATACAATTCGAATAAACATAGACTGTAATGTGTGCAACAAAAGGCATCAGTCTGGGGGAGGTGTATTGTATGCAACAGCAGGAAGAACTTAATAACAAAATTAAGAAAATCCCTGTATTTATTTGGTTTCTTGTTCTCAAGTAGGCTCTTGGGGGCTTGGTACTTGACCAAAAAAAACATTCAGATATAAAAGTTGTATAGCCCGATAAAAGCATAAAATTATCTAAACCATATCGCTGACCTATATTTGATCCTACATATCCAATTTAAGGCCTTGTCACATTAAGACGCATCTCGCAAGCGCGCGGCCAATGCGTAAAATCACTTTTTTCAAACCTTTCGGCGCAGGGAGCAAGGTTGGACATATACATACCGTATGGCCAACGTGCTTCTGGGCGAAAAACATCCGAATTACGCCCACGGTATGTTCACAGAACACCGGTGAATGTTATATACGTTAATCGATCGCCAGAACTACGCCTCATACATTACATACGTCAAGACATGCTGGAGAAACAGTAAACGTACGTTAGAAGTATGTTACACGTACGTTAGACTATGTTATCCATACATTGTCAGTATGTGGACTGTACATTCCCACTGCCTTTAATGTAGGTCAAAGTAGTGAAAACATTTGTCTAAGGTATGTCTAACGTACATCGACATACACCTAATGTATACATAACGTACTGCCGACGTAAAATACACACATTGTCAAACGTTGTCGTATGTCAAAAGTTTTGTGCATGCACAAAACTTTGCCGACCGCCTGATGCACAACGCCATATCTCGACGAACGTTGACGTATACCAACAAGCGCTTAATGCATGTGTAACGCATAATGAACGTGTAATGCATGTAACGAACGTTGACGTACATTGACGTATACCAATGAGCGCTTAACGCATGTATAACGCATAATGACGTAGCGGCCAAAAATCACATACGTCAGCGTACGTTGAAGCGATGCGTCATAATGTGACAGTCCCTTTAGAAATGGGTAGACTTATTAAGGATTTGTTGCTGCATAGCAGGGATTACTAAGGCTATTTAATAGAAACGGTTACTGCTGAAGCCTATGGTGTCAAAATGTGTATGTGCACACCAAAAATAAGTTGGTGTGTTTGCACTTGAGGTATCTCCAAATTTAAGTTACTTCCAGCTAAAGCAAAGTAGATTATAATAATTAACCTAATATATTTATCCCCATAGCAAAATTTCAATTGAAAAACCCTTGGACTAGACAACTTTAATTGTCAAATATTGTGCCTTTATTTCACTAGCAGCCCCACAACAGTTGGAATAAATCCCTCAACACCCATTATCATAACCTAGGGCTGGTATTCCAATGTGGATAAAAGAGGTGGAATTAAAGATCAGGACTGACAGGAAGGAGGATAGGTGGTGTCAAGCTTCCATCATGAAATGTTCAGAATATTCCTCTCAGAAATGTCAGAATATTCCTCTCAGAATGCTCTGAATATTTATTATTATTATTATTATTATTATTATTATTATTATCATCATAGTATATACAGACAACAGAGGCAAGGGCAGGGGTTTAATAATACAAACTCATATCATGTATGAATACAATTATTTAAGAAGGTTCAGAGTCTGAAAGATAAGTGCTAACTAATTATATAAAGCTGCATATTCCGATAAAATCATTAAATTTGCTAAAGTAAAAAAATGACCCCACAAAAAACAGTTCGATTTGATTCCACATATCCAACTTCGATACCGGTGCACTCATTAAACATTTATTTCTGCATAGAAGAAACACCAAGACTTCAGAGAACCTGTTACGGCTGAAGGTTACAATGTCCAGCAATTCGGTGTACACACACACAAAAATTAAATTAGCACATTTTCACTTCAAATATTTCCAAAGCTAACCCTTTAAAATAAAAAAATAACATCAAATTAGAGTAACGTAGAAAATATAACAATCAACCTTATCACAAATATATGACAGAAAGTCAAAACCATTGAAGCATGTAACTTTAAAAACAGATTTAAATGTAAGTGGCTTCCATGTGGCTTCATGCATGGCGCTTATGAAATATGCGACGCTAAAACATTGCGTCAAGAGGAGCACAACTGATTATGCTCTAGGCTTGTTAATGACGCGTGCTGTGCAGCTTCATGCATGACATCATTATTACATACATAGGCCATTGACATTTCGGACCAATAGTCAAAGAGCGTGGGTTGCTGCACATATTAGATCTCATCAAAGAGACCTCAGGTTCTGTTGTTGCCTCATGCATCTCAATACCCGGGTGACATGCACTGGTTCCATTTCAACGCTGCTGCATGAACTTGCGTTGTTTTTCGCTCAAGAAAACTACAAATATTTCATGTGGCTTCCGTCATGGCTTCAGCGTGGATGCCAACTGTGGTACCTCATTCTCGCAATCGAAAGCCTTTGTACATGCCGCTTCTTTCATGCATTTGTACAGCACATAGCCATGCACACAGCTGGAAAATCTCCAGCAAGAAATTCAATTTTGGCAGTTCTGTTTCTTACTTCAAATGCCATGTCCAAATTCATAGGACAGAGTTGGAAAAAAATAGATATCTTCCTCAGTTAATTACAATAGACTGACTTAAGCAATACAAAAACAGTCTATAGGTAATAACCATGGATCGTTTTTAATATTACTTTGTAAAACTGCAATTAAGATCTCAGTGGTAACAGCCGATGGTGTATGCGCAGACATATTCTGATTGTCCTATTGCTGTATTAAGATGAGGCATGCACTGTATAAAAATAGTAACACAGCACGGCCATTTTGCTTTGTGAATATCTGGACAAATTTCAAAATATACATAGATGCCCAATTCCGAGGAAAATGACTCTTCGCACAAGTCACCGCACACGCAATGCCACAGCAGAGCTGTATTAGTACCTACCATCTACGGAACACTGTACAGCCCTGGGCGGCACTTCATTTTAATGGGAGAGAAAACCACGTTCAGGCAAATGCGGGATTAAAAGAGGAGTGGACTACAAAATCCCAACGGTACAAAACCCCAATATGCAGATGCATGGGAAGTTGCAAAGGAGTCAGTATGGGTATTCCGAGATCCGCTGGTCCCTCAGGAAGGACTGAAGCTGTAACCTTCGCATGCTACGTCACAGCTTCAGCTGACACACCAGAAGGTGGGAGAGGTGGTGAATACACTTTCACAAAGTGGTATTTTATCCAATGTAAAATATTTGCTACGATCATTTCATGGTAACCTACATTAGAAACAAATACATAACGAGCACCCTGCCAAGTTTGGTCATCAAGAACCATGTGGTTGTATGTAAAGCGAGTTTAAATTATAGGGCCTATAGGGGAGAATAGGGCTGGATACCTTCCAGTATAGGCTGAAGCTGCGACTCGGCGTGCTGGGTCACATCCTCAGTAATTCCTGAGACAAGCAAAACTCGGAATACCCATCTTCAAAGACATTTAATATAATGGACTACAGTAAAACCTCTCTAAATCGACTGACTATAGGACCGACTTAAAATGGTACATTTAGGGAGGTGGTCGGTTTAGGGAGTTAAAAAAAAATCATTATAATGGTATTGTATGGGCAATCGCTTGGTCCCCAAATAAAGCGATCGATATAGGGGAGTGGTCGGTCTGTGGAGGTGGTTAGCTAGAGAGGTTTTACTGTATATATATACCAAATGCAAATAGGAAATATAATTCTTCAACTATGGAGTTTTTCACAATTGCCAACATTGTCCTATTCATAGGGAGCCCCCACTTCCTAATTACAGTACTAGTACCTCATGACCATCATTATTTGCTATTGAAGTATCAACATTGTGTCGAAGAATTTGAATTTGTATGCTGATCCTTTCCACTGTCATTTTCATTTTCATTTTACGAATACAAAAATGGTGACAATTGTGGCCGGTTGCTTACATCGATGGTAAACGTTAAGCCGGGATGCACCTTATATTAGTGAGACATCTTTTTACGTCTTTAGTGCAGCAACTTTCAGGCAGTTTTGTTAGCCCCCCCCCCTCCCCCCACTCCCGTACACATACAAGCGAAGACTTAACACAAAAAGGAGGAGTACTTTTGATGAAATTTAACTTAAATAGGTAGTAAATATTCCTGAAACATTCCACATGATAATCCCCAGTCATGCACAGTTTTAATAATAATAATAATAATAATAATAAAGGATAATGATATTGATGAAAATAATAATAATGATGGTAATAATAATAAATAAAAGATAAAGATACTAATAATAATGATGATAATAATACTAAATAAAAGATGATACTAATGACGATGATAATAATAATGATAATAATACTAAATAAAAGATAATGATACAAATAATGAAAATGATAATAATAATAAGAATAATAATAAACATAAACACATTTAAAAAGGGCATTTTAAAGTTACTTAAGTAACTGTTTAGTGGTACTGAACACAAAGCATTTCAGTGTGACATATTAAATATAACAGCAGGGTTAGCGAATATGACGAATATCTTTCATCCCGGATCTTAGATCACAAAGAGATCAAAGGATGTCATCCCATGGAGCTAACAGCAACAGGCTAAGTGGTGTTGCAGACTGACACAACCAACCACACCACATAATGGCCGCAAGGTCACTCTTCACATCTTACCGACAATGGGCATGGGGATATAGATAACAGAAGGATGAGCACATGGCTTGAGCACTTACTTTTGGTGCAGCAGCTCATAGGATTCGAGCCTGGGTTCGAACCCTGGCTGAGTCAAAACTCAAAAGAACTTAAGAAATGATAATTGATATTCTCGCTATCTAGCCTGGCACTGGGTAATTAATATTACTAGAACTATAATATTACTAGAACTAGAAGAGGGCAAGCAGCAGTGGAAGGAGGAAGATCAATGAAGTGTCTACAATTGAAATTAGCAAGCGTTATCAACGCATATATAACAGCAAACAAATAAAATAAATAAAGTGAATGCAATTAATAAAATAAGTAAAATAAATAGACGGGAAGGAATGATGGTACACGGTTAATGGTAAATAAAATAAATAACATAAATAAATCAACAAACGGGAGGGAATAATAATACATGGTCTTAGCTAGCAACAGTGAGTGTGGGTGTATGTGTGTGTATGTGTGCGTGTGTGTGTATGTGTGAGTGTGTGTATGTGTGCGTGTGTGTGTATGTGTGAGTGTGTGTATGTGTGTGTGTATGTCTGTGTTTGTGTGAGTGTGTGTATGTGAGTATGTGCGTGTGTATGTGTGAGTGTGTGTATGTGTGCATATGTGTGAGTGTGTGAGTGTATATATGTGTGCATGTGTATGTGTGAGTGTGTGTATGTGTATGTGCATGTAAGTGTGTGTATGTGTGTGTATGTGTGTGTATGTGTGCGTGTGTGTGCATGTGTGTGTGTGACTGTGAGGCCTGCAAGTTGCAGGCGGTGTTAGCTCGCATTGGGTCGCCTGGAGTGCTGTTAAAGCTGCATAGTCCGATCAAGCATCCAATTTTCAAAAACAAAACAATTATCTAGAATTGATTCGACATATCTAATATAGATACTGGTTCACTTATTAAGCCTTTGTTGCCACATAGAAGGGAATACCAAGCCAATTCAATAGAACCTGTTACTGCAGAAGCCTATGCAGTCAGAGTTTTGGCATGCTTGCCAAAACTAATCTTACATGTTTGCACTTCAAAATATCTCAGAAGTTAGCCATTTAAAATAAAAGTTACTTCAGGCTAAAGTACAGTAGATAATAACGATCAATTTAGTATATTTATCTCAGAAAAATGCCATAAACTCAAAACCATCGGACTATACAACTTTAATAGTGTTATGTGAGGGAGACTAACGCGTGGTTTCCTGTTCATTAAGTGCACCAGGACATGAATGGGACCCTTGGTCCTCTCAGCTTACACCCGGGGGTCCACACACTCAGTTCTCCTTGCCTTTAACATTGCTTGGTTGGTTGTTCGAGTTTTACCTCCTGGCAACATCTACGGTCATATCAGGATGTGTGCCGACTTCGGACAGTGCGCACTCATGGCGACTTTATCGTGCTGCCCGATTGGGAGACCAGGATGCCAGCACCATTACCTAATATCCCACTCACTCACATTATCCTGACACTGAACCAACCAGTCCTTGCCCCAGCCTAATAGTGCCGAGCACCTGGCTAGGAAGTGATAAGTATACATGTTTA
>CM059194.1:76958093-76995820 GCA_030323885.1 Branchipolynoe longqiensis | reverse complement strand
GGGAAAATTCAATCGTAATAATTATTATTGTGTATTTAATTATATTTTATATTATAATAATTATCATGATCATCATTAGATAGAAGATTCACTCGGTACTTGTAGTACACGAGTGAAGGACAGTGTAGTGTAAATACGGGCGAAAATAGCGTTAGTATGGAACAGGAAGTAGAATGCCTGGCTGCAGTATCAAATGGGTACTTATATCGGCACAGAGTTGGTGAAATGGGAGAGAATGCAAAAAGATAAGATCGCTGCCATAGAACACAGCCGATTTCACTTTTAAATCTTATTAAACCAGATGTTTTATTATATTTTTCAACTCAAAGGTAGCGGGTAAATATGAAGACATATACAAAGAATAAATGTTGCTTCTTAGATTGTGAAATTAGGCTCTCATAAAGACTCATTTCATTAGCCCAATTTTTCTACCGTTTTTATATAAGGCTGGTCTTCACCCGTGTACTGTGAGTACTGGGTGAATCCTTTATCTAGATCATCATTAGTATATTCATCATTATCACGATAACTAGTATGACATGGTAATTGTATTAATTTATTTTCCTCATTATCATCATGATATTTGTGTGGGAATAGTAGGTATATTGTTAATACAACGACACATTGGCACAGTCAAAGGCTCCCAAGCCACCGGGCGCGGTGGCCGAATCGATAGAACGCAGACCTCCCGCGCGGGAGATCAGGAGTTCATATCCCGGTCAAGTCAAACCAATGACGTACAAAATTGATACTTGTCAATTCCTCGCTTAGCGCTCAGCATTAATCGGGTAAGGCAAGGACTGGTTAGCCCAGTGTTCGGATAATGTGACTGAGTGGGATATCGGGTGAGTGCGCGCTGTCACAAAGTCAATTCCCGTCCTGATATGACCTTAAATGTTGCCAGGACGTAAAACTCCAACAACCAACTCATTATCATCATGATATTTGTGTGGGAATGGTAGGTATATTGTTAATAATACACAACATTGGCACAGTCCAAGTCTCCCCAGCCAAGTGGATGGATACGAGAGAATGGGCATATGTTTGTGTTGTGATGGGTGGGCAGGACGCGCATGCGTCTACACCGTGTGTGTGTGTGGGGGGGGGGGGGGGGGTCAGGCATGGAGTATGGCACGACTACGGGATGGGTGGGTGCCTGGGTGGTGGTAGTGGTTCGTGAGAAAAGTTGGGGGGGGGGGGGGAGGCGGGAAAGCCACCTGATGATGTGAAAGTCACTTAGTTGGTTGGTTGTTGGGAGTTTTACGTCCTGGCAACATCTAAGATCATATCAGGACGGGTACCGACTTGTGACAGTGCACACTCATGGTGACTTTATATTGCTTCCCCACTGGGGGATCAGGTCCCCAGCACCATGACCTGATATCCCACTCAGTCAGATTATCCTGGCACTGAGCCAACCAATCCTTGTGAACAATTTCAGAAGGAAAGAAGGGGGGGGGGGGTGGAGGCATGAGTTCCTTTATATGCATGTGTCCCAGTACACCAATCAACACGCATTCACGCACACACACTCACACACACACACACACTCACGCACACACACAACCACACTCACGCAAACACCCCCACACACTCAAGCGCACACTCACACTCACGCACACACACTCACGCACACACACTCACACCCACTCACCCCCCCACACACACGCACATGCACTCACACTCACACACACGCCCACTCACACCCACTCACACACTCACATACACTCACGCACAAACACTCACGCACAAACACTCACACTCACGCTCACACACACTCACACACACACACACACCCTCACACACACTCACACACACACCCTCACACACACACTCACACACACCCTCACACACTCACACCCACACTCACATACACTCCCATACACTCGCCCACACCATGTGTACAATGATTAATACAGATTGCATGACTGCTGAAAAGTAGAGCGTACCTTCCAGTTGTGTGTGTTAGTTCTCCTTACAATGACATGCTGTCATTAACTAGTTCAGCCACAGCCAGCCAGCTGTCACCTCCCTAGTATGTGTGATTCGATAGGCATTCCACAAAGTTGAGCTATGCATACGGTATACATTATTCGTTTTTTAGTGTGGCTTTTTTTGGGGTACGTTAGTTGATTAAGCAAGGGAAGTTTCAATCGTGGACGATTGGTCTTCCTCATTCCACTGCTCCTTGCCATATCCTAGTAATGCCGAGCGCCTGGCTAGGTAGTGCCAAGTATCAATTTTTATGTCATTTGTGGGAGTGGAGCATTCGAACCCAGGAGTTTTGAAACCCACGACCTACCAGAACGGGAGGCAGACGCTCAACTCATTCGGCCATCGCGTCTAGACGCATAGTCCGATGGTGACCAGACGGGATGGACGAATAAGTTAAGCGTCCGTTTCCCGTTTTGATTGATCGTAGGATTCGAACTCACGGGTTCGAACTCTGATCGAGTCAAACCAATTCCTTAAAAATTGATACTTGTCACTTCCTAGCCTGGTGTTTGGCATTGATATGATAGGAAAAGGACCGATTAGCACAGTGTCAGGATAATGTGACTGTGTGGGCTATTGGGTCATGGTTCCGGTGGCCTCGTTTCCCAATGGGGCAGCACTATAAAGTCACCATGAATGTGCACTGTGACAAGTCGGTACCTGTCTTGATATGACCTTAGATGTTGCTAGGATGTAAAACCCAAACAAACAGATTATTATTATCTGCTTTAGTTTAGTTTGAGGTAACTTTTATTTTAAAGGGTGAACTTGGGAGATATCGGAAATATAAACGTGCCGAATTAATTTTGGTGTGCATTCCAAAACGCTGGCACCCATGCCCTTCAACAATGACATGGTCTATCAAATTGGCTGCAATAAATCGTTAATGAGTGGACCAGTATCTAAGTTAGATATATAGGATCAAATCTAGGTGAGTGAATTGATTTAGAAAAGTTTATGTTTTCATTTGATTCTGCAGATTGAAATATTCTTGTAGTGACTGCAATAAAGCTTTAATGAGTGTACCGGTATCTAAGTTTCTAAGTTGGACATGGAGGATGAAATCTTGGTAAGTGATTTGGTTTAGAAAAGTTTATCCTTTGGCTCTATCTTCCAGGCTACTTGCTGAAGCATCATCAGCACCTTCTCGACATGTACGCTAACGCACTAGCGCCTCGAACCTGGAAGAACAAGGTCTCAAATGTTATGCTCTACTTAGAGTTTTGCCACCAGGATAAAGGGCGCATTCCTTACATGCGGTATGCGTATGCGAATGCGTATGCAAATGCGGCAAAAAATCAAAAAGCATCTAAGTCAATGGGGGTGATTCCTTACACGCGGTATGCGGCATGCGAATACTGAATCGGTCCATGTAGCGATCGGTGCGGAATGCAAATGCAAATGCCCATAGACAACAGTGTTAGAGAAACCTGACACTATGTGTGGGTGAAAGGACCCAAACCGTTCGTATACCGCATACCGCATGCCGCATACCGCGTGTAAGGAATCCTAGCTTAAGGCTAATGCCTTTCTTCCTACTGTATATGACCTTCTTTCCTTCTTGCTTCTACTCAATGATCGGTTGAAATCACCGGGAGCTATTATGAACTACTTTAGCTCTGTAAAGCCCCAGTCAGACCTCACCGGATTGAAGAACCGGACAGAAACCGGACACTGTCCAGTGAAATACGGCAATGTACGGTTTATATACGGTTGGCATCCGGCATGACCGTTATGTGTCCAGAGGTGTCCGGTTCCGGTACAAGTTTTGAACATGCACAAAACTTGTACCGGACACCACCGGACTGAAGTGCACGGTTGGTGTCCGTTTTAAGTCCATTAGTTAGTTTTGTCCGGTTCATGTCCTTTACCCATCCGTTACGTCTCAGGTTTGCTTCCTGCAGAGTCCGTTGACTGTGCTGCGAGAATTCGGTCCGTCGGTTTTTTATCTGTTTTCAGCGCATCCGTGATCAGTCCGGTTGGTGTCCGGTCCGTCCGTTTGACATTCGGTTTTTGCCCGTCAGTTGACCGTTGTCGTCCGTCTGTCGTCTGGTGGTTATTCGTTAATGTACGTTCATTATCCGTTGAAAGCACAACATTTCGACACATTTCGATACATTTCGATACATTTTGACACCGGACACCAACGGACTAGACAATTCTTTGTCCGGTGGTGTCCGGTACTCAGTCCGGTTAAGGTCTGACTGGGCCTTTACGCTCTGGGTAGTGGGTGGGACCTTTAAAAGTGGTATCTTCAAAAACTCTTCCCATGTGACACTAAGAGCCGTGCCCATTACCCCGCATGACCTTAAGTGTATAATCTCCTATCTGGCTAAGCTCTCACCTGTTCCTTCCGTTGTAATAGCCGCTCTGCTGATTGGCTACTTTACCCTGGTAAGGCAGAGTAATCTGGCTCCTAGCTCTCTAGGTTCTCGGGTTAATCCGCATGTCATCAAATTCAATGATGTTAAGGCAGAGTCAACCTCCCTCACGGTAACCCTCAGGTCAACAAAAACCAGGCCGGCTTCCTCCTCACCAGTGGTCTTTAGGCTCCCTGCTCTTCCAGGCGCCGTATGCTGTCCGGTTAGAGCCTGGTCCAACTACGCTTGGGGCCTAAGTCCTCAAGGTGACTCTCCGGCGTTCCTACTGCCATCCGAACTCCCGCTGACTATCCCGACCCTTAAACGAGCCCTCAAAGTCTCCTCCTACATGGCGTTCGGGGTGGACAAAGGATTCACTCTGCATGGCCTTCGTAGGGGGCTGCCCAAGCATGTCAAGGCTCAGGCCTGACGCTCGACAACATCAGGTCAGCAGGGACATGGCAAAGCTCAGCGGTAAACCTGTACCTTCGGGCCATTCACATAAGTGCGGCACCTGCAGCGTTCGGGCATATTTTGGCTTGAGCGCCGATCTTACACATAAGTTGTATTCGCCTTGTTTTACCTATTTGTAAGTTCATTGTATTGTTGTGCTTTTGTATCTTCTACTGATCACATTATATGTCGGCTACTCTGCTTATGTTAGACCAATGTCGGTCTTTCAGACATTCATGACACTGTGGTCGCTGTGCTAGATTAAGGAAGGCCCTGTCGCCGACTTGCCCTACACTTATCCAAGTATTGCTCACTTCCTCGAAATACCCACTTGTTTTTATCAGAAATAAACGTCTGGTTATTTTAAAACTCATATTACAGCCTCGAACTTGGTGTCTCGTTAAGTGAATTAGTAGTCGCGCAACTGACGTTGTCTGGCCGACCGTCTGCGCGCGGTTTTATCAACTGACACACATACCTATTTGGAGATCACAGGCACCCAGCGAACCACATCCGGGGTCGCTTTGAGGTCACGCCTCAGCGATGTGCACTGCATAGTACGGTGTGTGCCGATCTCGTCGATGGACTCTTCTTTGAGGACCACTCAATCGGGTGTCAATCTAGTGGTGGGAAGAGAAGGTGGCCGAATTGGTAGAGCACAGGCTTCCCGTACGGAAGGTCGGGAGTTCGAAACCTGGCAGAGTCAAACCAATGACTTCCAAAATTGCTACTTGTCGCTTCCTAGCCTGGCGCTCGGCATTAGTAGTAATAATAGAATATAATAGCACAAGGGTTGGCTAGAATATATTTTGCTTCTTAGATTAAGAATTTATGTGATTTCATTACCCAATCTTCCGACACTTTTTCTAATGGGTTGTTCATAAGTCCTGTCCTGAGATACTGCTGTGGGAGTAACTACCACCTTAGACCTAGATAGAAGATTCACCTCTGACTCTGTTCAGAGGTGAATTACAACCCTATGTAAAAGTTGGAGAAAATGTGTCTCACTGTTGATGGTCTTAGTTTGGCACCCATACATTATGTTGATTAAAATCCAATAGCTAGAATCCAATTGTATATATGTTTTCCTTCGACATATACTCTCCTGAGTGTTCAAATCACATAATATCAAGGCATAATGACACAAAGTCAGTTTGAAGTGATAGCGTCCATGAAGTAAATCCTCCATGTTAGAATAAACTGTTTGTACCACCTGACTGCCTCATCCAATGAAAATGACTGCTTCCTGACCTAGATTGGATTATTACCTAGGAACCTCTCAACTTCCTGCCAGTGGCTGCCATGTTGACATGTGGGCTCTGTCAATTCAAACTTTAAAGTTCATTGATCTACTGGACTAATCTACGATTAGTACTAATCAGTTCAAAAGTTGAGTATAAATATATCAAGGCATGTGAAGAATATATTTTGTTGTTTAGATTAAGAATGTATATATGCTCATTTCATTTACCCACATTTTCTCCACTTTTTATACAGGGTTGTCCACCCCTACTCAGGCTACTGTAGTACGGGTGAATCTTTTATCTCTAACTACTTGCTGTGTATCGGACCGCTGGACCCACAAGTGCCCGCCGTGATGTCCATGAACTGCTAGAATGACCTGGTTCCCAGCGGCGTCACCTGGTGGCCGTTTTACAAACAACTACTGTAAAACAAAGGCTTTATTTGAATTTAAAACAAGTTTAGCTCAATTTTGGGAACGGTAAGCTTAACCCTGCCATCCTCCGACCCCTGTTAACTGAGCCCGGTGGCCGAATTGATAGAGTGCTGCCCCCCCCCCCCCCCCCCCCCCCCCCCCCCCCCGTGCGGAAGATCGGGAGTTCGATTCGCAGTCGAGTCAAATCAATGACTTACAAAATTGGTACTTGTCGCTTCCTATCTTGGCGCTCAGAGTTAATAGGATAACGGTCGCATTCCTTACACGCGTAATGCGTAATGCGAATGCGAATGCGACAAAAAATCGAAACGCCTTGAAACCTATGAGCGACATTCCTTACACGCGTAATCCGAATGCGAATGCAAATCCATTTTCCCGATCGGTCCATGTAGCGATCGGTGCGTAATGCGTAATGCGTCAAGGTGGTGCGAATAGAAAATCATCAGTCGCATTTGTCCATTGATATAAGGCTGGAGGAGGCGACTGATAATTACGGACAGCCGGGACAAGGTGGTGCGAATAGAAAATCATCAGTCGCATTTGTCCATTGATATAAGGCTGGAGGAGGCGACTGATAATTACGGACAGCCGGGAGAAGGACGGCAGAAGGTCGTATTGGGTCGTTTTTAAGAACATAACAAGCCCACGAGTAGAAATAGCACACATAAAGACAAAATAATGGTTTTGTTGACCGAAAAGGACGGTCCTAACATGGCTCAGTTTAGGATGTTAGGACCGTCCCAATCGGGAGACTGACGGTTATGGGAAAGCTAAAAATGCTACCATATGCACAGAAATATGAATACTTATCTATAATTTGGTTATAATAAAGGTAGGAACCCCCATGTGACGTACAAAAAGGTACATAGATATAAATGCAATATTTGGTCATATACAGAGCAGTATGGAGAATAATTGTTTATTTTTATTTTTTAAATATAGCCAGTCGTGTGACCAAAAAGGACGGTCCTAACATGGCTAAGTTTAGGATGTTAGGACCGTCCTAATCGGGAGACAGACATCTGCCGTAGTCTCCATCACCTTTGACTGAGCTGCCATATACTTACGCATTACGCATGCCGCATTACGTGTGTAAGGAATGATGGCATTCGCATAACGCATTACGCATAACGCATGTAAGGAATGCCACCTTAAGGCTAGGACTGGTTAGGTCAGTGTCAGGATAATGTGACTGAGTGGGATATCAGGTCACTGTGCTGGCAGCCTGATTTCCCAGTGGGACAGCACTATAAAGTCACCATGAGTGCACGCTGTTGCAAGTCAATACCCGTCCTGATTTGACCGTAGCTGTTGCCAGGACGTAAAACTCCAACAACCAACCAACCATCCTCCGACCCCCTTTTACCCCCAGAAAAATTGCATGCCAAAAAGCACATTTCTGTGGTAGCACTTTGCTAGTGACGTGGTGGTGGTGGTGGTAGGTGTGGTGGTGGTAGTAGGTGTGGTGGTGGTAATGGGATGGTGATGACGGCACTGCTGGTGGGTGGTAATGGGTGGTGGTGGTGGTGTTGGTAGTGGTAATGGTGGCGACTGGGTGGTGGTGGTAGTGGTGGTGGTAATGGGTGGTGGTGGCAACAGCGCTGGTTACTGGTGGGTGGTAGTTGTAGTGGTGGTACCTGATGGTGGTGCTGGTGGTGGGTGGTGGTAGAAGGTAATGGGTGATGCTGGTGGCTGGTGTAAATAATTACCCCCAGTTACTGTATACCAGGAAGTGGTTGTACGAAGTGGCTTCCCCCAGGATAAGCCTGTGACTTGCCCCTCGTATCTTTGTGATAAGGCAATTCGGTTTTCTCAACCAGATTCTTAGACAAAAATAGAGCAGCTTTCGCCTCGGTGAGGTGGGGGGCATTGCTTAAAAGAAAGAAGTTATTCCTTCCGTGAGAAAGTTAATTGTTTTTGTTGATCGTCACAGACCGTTGGACTTCTGCATTCCGGGTGTGTGTAAACTGTGAGCAGAGGAAGCATGTTCGCGTATCGAGGGAACATAACATTACTAACAATGGGAAGTCCTTCACCTCCCTGAGGTAAGATGGACCTTCCCGGAGTAGTGAAATATACTTACGTACGTATGTATACATACACATACATACACATACATACATACATAATACACACATATATACATATCTACATATATACACATACATACATACATACATACATACATACATACATACATGTATACATACATACATACATACATATATACATACATACATACGTACATACATACATACATACATACATACATACATACATACATACATACATACGCACATATATACATTTTACCCCGGTACTATCCCTCTGGCTACTCATAGCCCAGGGAGAAGGAAGCACATCCAGGTCCAGCAATTAGCATAATCAGCTCACATCAGGAGGATGTTTGTGAGCAGCTCCGGCAGTTTTTCTACATTAACTTCAAAATCGATATGTTGGTCCAGTTCATGTTTGCATTCACGTACAAAGTTTTTTTGAACTTTTCACTAAGTTTTAGCTGGTTTACAGCTTAGTTTTGATTGTGTTACATATGATCGTTAGAACATTGTATCCATTGTTCAGTTATTAATTTTGCCGAACGGAGAGATGTTTGGCACGAGCCACTTAAATCGCTAGGATGTATTCCTGGGTTTCTTTAAGATTCCCTAGTGGCTCATTAAGGCGTACCTTCGAGTCCTAAAGTATTTTCTTCAACTTGTTGGCGAAGAAAGCCACAGGTGGGAGAAGTATTTTTGTTTTTACTCACAGTCTCCGAGCCACCGGAGTGTGAGGATCTCTCCGAAGATCAGGCCTCATCTGACGATGAGTCAGAGGAGGAAGTAGTTGTGTCTGCACGCAAACGCAAACACAAACACAAAAAGAAGGAGCACTCTTCAGAAGGGGGTGAGTACAGGAAGGCCCGTAAGAAGAAGCCCCTCGTGAAAAAGAGTAAGAGGAAGACAAAGAAAAGGAGGAAGCACAAATCTTTTTCCTCCGACTCTTCATCCAACTCGTCTTCTACAAGTTTGGATTCAGACACCAAACACGCGGGTAAATAGCGAAATCCTGTGGTAAAGAGACCAAAAAGTGCGAGGTGGAGAGGCAGAAGAAAGTCCACATAACGACACTTATGAGGAAGACAATTCATGGGCACTTCAATACATTTCAGCCGGCCGAAGTGACCATCAAAATGGCAGAGAAATTTACGGGGATCAAAGGGATCCCTGAATCTGCCATTAAAGAAATGGACCCGGAGGTCAAACTCAGCGAGGAGCAGAAGAAGTTTGAGGCGGCCCTGCATACAGTGCACAAAGGGGTTCTTTTGGCCCTCACAGCCATCACGCCTATTGCAAATAGGATGATGGCCGAGAACAAGTTCTCGTCACTGTGCGACGATATGAGTGATGAGCAATTTCCTCTCATACAGACGCTTTGAGATTGTGGTCAAGGCGGTCTGCACAGATGCAGGCAAAGAAGTAGCCAGGTCTAAGAAGATCACAGACAATGATCGGAAGGAATACACGTTATTCATTGCCCCCAAGCCCATAAAGGGGAAACCACTGGACAAAACGAAGATGTTCGCTGGCCAACTCCAGTACTTGTTTAAGCAAGTGGAGACAAGCTCCAAGTGTGGAAAACACATGGAGACAGACAAGAAGTTCACAGATGCGAATCCAAACCACTTCAAGAAGCTGAGGCAGGATTATTTAAGCCGACTAATAACCGGCCAACGATGAGGCAGGTTCGGGACAAACTTCAGCTTCTGGGGAAGGGGCCAAAGGCAGTCGTTCAGCTGGAATGACGGGAACCGCCCCTTCAAGATGGAGTTCAATGCCCAGAAGCCGTTCCCCACCCAGTGAACAAGTAGAGGCAGCAACGCAGACACCAGTAAGCAATTTTCAAGCTGGTAGTCTCAATAATTGCCTACCGGAATTGAATAACATAACAGATAATCTAAGTATTCTTAGTTTAGCTGAAGGAGTAAGAATCCCTTTGATAGAGGAACCTATTCAAAAGAACATACCTTATCCTTATTGATTTCATGGTTCCGAACGTGAGGCATTAGACAATCAAGTCCTAATATTTTGTGAGAAAGGAATTATAGAACCAGCACTACATGTGGCTGGGGAATTCATATCCTATATTTTCTTGTGACCCAAACCAAATGGACATGTCAGATTAATTTTAGATCTAACATTATTTAACAAATTTGTAGAATATAAACATTTTAAAATGTTCTCCTTGGACACAGCAAGAGACTTAGTTACGCAAGGCGCCTGGTAAGCTGGATCTTAAAGATGCATACTACACAGTACCTATCTATAAACTCTTGTTCATATGTAAGCCAAATGGATTAGCTTGCTGTCCACTCATTTTTACATGGTTACTTAAACCAATATTTTCCTAAATACAATGGGAAGGACATATTATGTTTCCATATATTGATGATTCATTTATTATTGCAGAAAGACAACAATGCCAGATGGCAGTAGACAAATTATGTGAAACATTTACTAAATTAGGTTTTTACATACACAAAACTAATTCAGTACTAATACCAACAAATAAATTAAAGTTTCTGGGATTTTTTATTGACACTACGGAAATGACCATTTCATTAACAAAACAAAAAGTTGATAAATTTACAACAACAGCAAATCAATTATTACAATTGAACAAACCAAAGATACAACAAGTTGCAATATTGATAGGAATTATGATATCATATGCACCGGCTATTCTTTATGGCAAGGCTCATATTAAATCGCTAGAAATAGATAAGAACTTGGTGTTGGGACGCACAAAAGGAAACTTTGAGCAGCCCATGATGATTTCGCAGAAGGCCAAAATGATATTATGGTGGCTGTCACATATTAACAATTTGCCCAACCCTATTAGGATGGGAGAGCCCAACACTATGGTTACAACAGATGCTTCATTAGAAGGATGGGGGCTCACATAGACCCAACAGGCAACAGGTGGTCGGTGGATGGAAAATGAAATCTCCGATCACATAAATGTATTAGAACTGAGAGCTATTTATTTAGGACTCTATAGTCTAGTTTACCTACCTAAAAATCATGTAAGGGTTTTAAAAGACAATACGACAGCTATGGCCTACATACAAAATATGGGAGGCACTCGTTCCAAACCATGTAATTATATGGTGAAGCTCATTTGGGACTGGGCAGAGGAATACAAGATATGGCTAACAGTAGCACATATCCCAGGCAGTCAAAATACTTTGGCTGACAAGAAAAGCCAACATTTCTATGACCATTTAGAATGGTCACTAAATCAGAGTATTTTTTACCACATTTGTCACAAATGGGGCAAACCGGAAATTGACTTATTTGCATCACGCAATAACAAAAAGTTAACTAAATATGTGTCTTGGCATCCAGAACCAGAAGCCTGGAGAGTAGATGCATCCTCATTAATTTGGAATAATGAATTTTGTTACATATTTCCACCACTCAGCATTATAAGCAGAGTGGCCAGGAAGATCAAGACGGATCACACACACGCAGCATTGATAGTACCAGCATGGGAAACACAACCATGGCTAGCGGCAATAATATCAGCAGCAACAGACGTGCTCAGATTCCTAAGAGAAAGCAACAACCTGCAACACCAGGGACCACTAACAGTCCACAGAGACATGTAGACAACACCCCTTTTGGCATTCCTTTTTTACGAAAACACTTAGAACAATATGGTTTACAAAAGAAAGACTTATTTCACATGCCTGGAGGAAAGGGGCAGTGAAATTATACACAAGTTATCTAAAGAAATGGGAACTTCATTGCCTTCTAAAAGGAGTCAAACCATTAAAACCTACAATAGCTCAGATATTAAGATTTCTAAGAATCCTGGAGGATGAAGGATTAGGATTAGGATTTGGAGCAATTAATGCAACAAGATGTGCGCTTTCAATTATTCTCCCTATAATTGATGGACACACAATTGGAAAACATCAGTTGGTACACTGGTTTATTAGATCGGTGTATAAGAGAAACCCACCTAAAACAAAATATATTAGGTTCTGGGATGTGTCGATAATATTTAAGTTATTCAAGTCATGGCCTAGCAATAGACACCTATCTATGAAGGAACTAGGTTTTAAATTAGCAGTGCTATTACTGCTAGTGACGGGACACAGAGGCCAAACAATTGTGGCACTTTCACTGGATGGATTAGAGATAGACAAGAATGAGGCAATGTTCGATTTAGAGACATTACTAAAGTCAAATCGCACAAGGGACCCACTGTCCACAGTACATGTACATAGTTTTCCTAAGGCTAGTAGTACCTTGGGAAAACACCTGGTATCCATCATCTGTACCCAGGTAAGATCCGTATAACTATGCTATATCTACATACATATATACATACATACAAACACACATATGCACATACATACACATACATGCTTACGCATACATACATGCATACAACCATACATACATATATGCATATAACCATACATACATATATACACATACAGACATACATCCATAAATACTTGCATACATACATAATCAGACGGGATGGCCGAATGAGTTAGAGCGTCCGTCTCCCGTGTTGGTTGACCATGGGATTGTGGGTTCGAACCCTGTTCGAGTCAAACCAATGACATAAAAATTGATACTTGTTGCTTCCTAGCCAGGTGCTCAGCATTGTTAGGATAGAGCAAGGACTGGTTGGCTCAGTGCCAGGATAATGTGACTGAGTGGGATATCAGGTCATGGTGCTGGTGGCCTGGTCTCCCAGTGGGGCAGCACTATAAAGTCGCAATGAGTGCACCCTGTCACAAGTCGGTATCTGTCCTGATATGACCTGAGATGTTGCTACGATGTTAAACAACATACATACATACGTACATACATACATACATACATACATACATACATACATACATACATACATACATACATACATACATACATACATGCAATGCATGCATGCACGCACACACGCACGCACACACACACACACATGCATACATACATACATACATACATACATACATACATACATACATACATACATACATACATATATATGTTGTGGGGACCAATGTGGTCCTGCCATAGCATGTCAGGACTGTCATTGGAAAAACAGACAGTCAAATGACACAAAAACAGTTTGTACTCACATGGTAGAGATTCACCAATCACCTGAGTCTGTAAAAACAGGTTCAACAGTACATGTGTACGCCTACCCGACCCGCTACTCACCCCCACACCAACACCGCCAATACCACCACCCCAAAACACACAAATACATCGATTGCAGGAATCTTTTTTTTTTTAAAGGGAAAAAAAGAAGCATATAATGTCTTTATGGAGGTAACGTGACATAGTTATGTCCTGAGGTGATTTCAAAAGCGATAAGTTCGCCATTCATTCCTTGCCCCCCCCCCCCCCCCCCTATTAAAGTATTATCGACTATGTACAGTAAGTTCTGCTGTCAAGGTGTCAGTGTGACTCTATGATCGCATGTATACAGTAAGTTCTACTGTCACTGTGTCAGTGTGGTGACTGTATTATCGCCTATATACAGTAAGTTCTGCTGTCACAGTATCAGTGTGGTGATGCTATTATCGCCTATGTACAGTATGGTCTGCTGTCACAGTGTCAGTGTGGTGACTCTATTGTCGCCTGTATAGAGTAAGTTCCGCTGTCACGGTGTCAGTGTGGTGACTCTATTATTGCCTATGTACAGTAAGTTCTGCTGTCACAGTGTCAGTGTGGTGACTCAATTATCGCCTATGTACAGTACGTTCTGATGTCACAGTGTCAGTGTGGGGACTCTATTATCGCCTGTATACAGTAAGTTCCCCTGTCACGGTGTCAGTGTGGTGACTCTATTATTGCCGGTGTACAGTAAGGTACCTCATTGTCGCTTTCTGTTTTTATTGTTCTCGACCATTTTCAACACTTGTTGTAAGGTAGATAACTAATCTTGACACTTCTTTCTAATCAGAAACTGGATGTACTGATCAATAGTCACTGTTGCCACATAGAAGGAAATACTGAGCCAATTTAATATAATCTGTTACTGCAGAAGCCCATGGTGTCAGAGTTTTGGGTTGGGGTGCTGGCCAAAATTAATTGTCCATGTTTGCACTTCAAATATCTTAAAAGTTAGCCATTTAAAATCAAAGTTACTTCAAACTAAAGTAAGGTAGATCATAACAATCAATTCAATATAATTATCTCAGAAAAAAATGACAGAGACTCAAAACCATCGGATTATGCAACTTTTAATTTATTTACATTAGAATTAGATATGCTAACCCAACGGAGCGTGAACAGTGGGGCCCAGGGGTAAAAAAAAACCCGTCATATAGCTAGCTACTCTATATTCAAAAAATAGTCAGTGAAGCATTAGCAACAGCGAGCTAAAAAGAGACACGTGACCTCGTGTGCGCCAACCAGCACGTGACCTTGACCCTCGGTGACCCCATTCTGTCCTTCAGAGGAGAGGGTCGGTGTCCGGTTGCGTGGCACTGAGGTGCGGTTGGTAGCTTTGCTCCTCTAAAAAAAAATATTTATAAAAGTTGTTATTGTTGTTATTTTCTTTAAGTCGCAGACTGATCCCCCAAAGGCCTGCGATGATTGAATTGGGCTATGTTTCTACTACAGAGCTGGTAGAAAAAGTCGTTCCACCTTTTTTTTTTTTTTATCTTCGAGTTTGCTACTTGAGACCATTCTGTACCAGGCACTTTGAACTGTACGACTACCATGTAAGAAGTTGTTTGTTTCTATACACAAAAACAAAATTAACAAAATTAAAATCCCCGCCCCCTAACCTAACGGAATGACCTTATGTCCATATGTAAAGATGTGTAGCGATAACAAATATATAATTCACAGCATATAGTAAATAGGTCGACCCAATATAGCAAGTTTGCTCAATATTTGTCATCCATTTTTATTTTATTTTCCCGTAGTGTATTGGCCAGGAGGGTTTGTTACTACCACTTAGGGGGGCCAAATGCCGATTATATAAAAATAATTTTTTGAAAGCTATTTATCCATGGAGTTCATTTCAGCATGATAGCAGTCAATATGGTGAAGCTTCTTGATTTTACACCCTTTCAAAGTGACCCCCCCCCCTCCCACCCCATATCAGCCAAATTTTCAACGTTATGAAAATTATTTTTTTGGCATGTAGACACACAGAAAATAAAAGACTGAAATACCATTCTAATCATGATATACATTATATTTGATGTTCAAATTATTGTGGTAGGAACGAGCTGTATTTTGGGGGTCTGGCTCATAGTCATGCACTACCACCTCGCAAGCGTTTTGACACAATTCCAAGGATGATTATTTCCCGCCGGGCGGCGGCTTCCCGACTTTCGGGGACTCATTTTGAGACTTGTCGATATTATTCTAAATCCGGTGTGAAAATAAAGTTATGGGTGTGTGCCCCCCCCCCCCCCCCCCAGCAATACTCACATTGGCATGTGATCATATATTATCTGACCATGTAATTTCTGCAACAAAATGAATAAGTGGAGTGTAATGAAAACATAGTTTGTGTTATCGAAATGGGGAGTGTAATGAAAACACAATTTCTGTTATCAAAATGCACCAGAATGCAGCAGTTTGAAAGTAAATTTCCGGAGGTCTACCGTGGGGGGGGGGGGGGGGGCGGGGGGCAACCACACCCCCACCCCGACCCCCGCTCAGTTGTTATAATACACTCCCCCGCAATGACCCGCCTTTTTAGGTCTGACCTGTTCTCATCCCTATTATTGTGAAGTGTGCAGACGACAATTTCTGTTATTACTAATTCACTCTAACACTTCATATATATCGCACTATAGTTACTTTGTTTGCACAATATAATTTTCTGACCCAATTGTGCAAATAATTCACGACTTTCAGGTATTTTAATGTTTTTATCTGTTGATTTCTTGGTAAGCTTGCCTCGAATTCTCCCGCGCCGGGCAACATACCAATTTGTGGGATAGGTCATAGGTCATGAGAGGTCATAACGCAGGTGTCACAATGCAACTTCCGGTGTATATTCCGGAATACACACATAACACATAACACATAACCCCCCCCCCCCTTTCCAATCCTGGGGGGGGGGGGGGATTGGAAAGGGGGGGGGGGGGGGTTATGGTGGAGAGGCTCCTGGTGATAACGCACTTTGCAAGCTTATGTTTTTTGGTTGGTTGTTGGGAGTTTCATGTGCTGGCAACATCTAAGGTCATATCAGGATGGGTACCGACTTGTGACAGTGCACACTCATGGTGACTTTATAGTGCTGCCCACTGTGAAATCAGGCCACTGGCACCACAACCCAATATCCCACTCAGTCATATTATCCTGGTACTGAGCTAACCAGTCTTTGCCCTATCCTAATAATGCTGAGCGCCAGGCTAGGAAGCGACACCTATCAATTATACACTTGGGAAAAAAGAGGAAGCTAATATTTTTAATACAATCAAAGTAACGCCATTTTTTAGAGTTTGCATTGTTTTTGTTTGTTTGTTTGGGATTTTACGTCCTTGCAACATTTAAGTTGATATCTAGAAGGATACCAATGAATGATCACGTTATATCAGAATTTTCGTTAAATTGGGGCTCGTTATAACGGGGTTCCACTGTATTTACAATAACATATATCATGTTTACTATACTATATAATGAGACTGTCTCAAAAGGTGCTAAGCAATATGGGACAAAACTTTGTCCATAGTAACGATCAACACACTATCTACTTATGCATTTGCTCAGGATAAACTGATCTCTTTTTTACATGGTGTTTCATAATCCCAATAGAATACATATTGATTTGAAGCATATGTCCTTGTGTTTTCAGTGTAACCGTTTCTGTGCTGTTTTGTGTCAATCGTTACTATGGACAAAAAAACGAAGAGCTAGCACCTTTTGAGACAGGCTCATATAACAATTAATCAAATGTATTTTTTATATTCCTCGTGATCATCACGATCATGATTATATATATATGTGTGTATATACACATATATGTAAAACAAATTGATATAAAAGATAACAGCACACAGATAGTGAAACCAGCCTAGAGTGAGGTGGCCACGTCATCCTGACAAACCACACACACAGGTTTTCTACCTGAACAGGTTGCCCAATGGTAAGCGTCGCTGAGTATTATTGAATCTCCTTGACTCCATAACTGTTCACCTGCTTTATCTCAACCTACTCACTCATCTCCTCCACCTTCACCTCCTCTTCCTCCTCTGTTTCTTCCTCTTCCTCCTCCTCTTCTCTTCCTCCTCGTTCTTCCTCCTCCCCACTCCTCTTCCTACTCCCCCCTCTTCGTGCTTCTTCCTCCCCCCGTCCTCTTCCTCCTCCTCTTCCCCCTCTTCTTCCTAGACCTCTTAGTCTTCCTCCTCCTCCATCTCCTCCTTTTCCTTATTCTCCTCCTTCTTACATTTAATGTATTCCTAGTGGTATTTCAAACTGAAAAGTGTATGCAAATAAATTTGTATTATACATGGTCTACTATATATACATTTAATAGAACTTGAATCTCTATTGAATTAATTACCAGTCCATATTTGCCGTAGTTTTTGTGCACATTGTCTACAGATATATATACAAAAGCACGTATTTGTCCAAACCAATTATTAATCAATCATCGATCAGTTTGCTCAAACCGATGATTGTTTATGGTGATGCAACCAACTCCAATCACTAATAATTTGACAAGTACGAAAATGACCACCCAGTCGAACGCGTCTGGCTTTACATGTACTTGCAGTTTGCGCACTATTGCATTATGGGTAATGGTGGTCGGAGCAGAAGTCACAAGGTGTGTAGTGGCTCTTGTAGCTACACCTGTGACGGTCATATCCTGCCATGTCGCACACCACGTGACATGAACGCCATGACCAAGGTACAAAACATACCGCCCAGTGCCTGACGGCTATAGCTGACCTCCCCTCCCCCCCCCCCACACTCCCCAGACACCCCCCCCCAACACACACACACACACACACACACACACACACACATGCACACACCGACCAGACGGCATGGCCGAATGAGTTGAGCGTCCGTCTCCCTTTTTTGGTAGATCGTGGGATTCGAAGACATGGGCTCGAACCATGGTCGAGTCAAACCAATGGCTCAAAAATTGATTGCGTCCTGATATGACCTTAGGTGTTGCAAGGACGTAAAACTCCCAACCAACCATCCAACCTTAAAAAATTGATACTTGTCGCTTCCTAGCCAGGCGCTCGGCATTATTAGGATAGGGCAAGGACTGGTTGGTTCAGTGTCGGGATAATGTGACTGAGTGAGATACCAGGTCATGGTGCTGGTATGCCTGGTCTCCCAGTGGGGCAGCACTATACAGTCACCATGAGTGTGTACTGTCACAAATCGGTACCAGTCCTGATATGATGTTGGATGTTGCCAGGACATAAAACTCCAACAACCAACCAAACCAACAACACTCCGGCACCTCCACCTGTACTCACCCGCACTCAGAGCCCTTCAGCGCGCGCCCCGCCCCTTGTGTAACCATGGTGACTGACGGGACCCGTTCACCCGTTAGCCTTTGAACAGTGGGTATAGCCAATGACCGTGTGAATCTATGGTCATTTAGTTGCGTGTTTTTTTCCCCACCTGCCATTAGATTAGAGCTCCGCAACGAATGGCAAAATAATTCAGTGCATGCGCAATAAAAATATATTTAAAAAATATATTGTTTTTAGATACTTGCGTGCAACATAATTGTCCTCATGGGTGGGTTTATTTCACATGGCCCTCAGATTGTTTGTTTGTTTGTTGTTGTTTTACGTCTTAGCAACATCTAAGGTCATATCAGGACGGGTGCCGACTTGTGACAGTGCGCACTCATGGCGACTTTATAGTGCTGTCCCACTGGGAAACCAAGCCACCGGCACCATGACCTGGTATCCCACTCAGTCACATTATCCTGACACTGAGCACACCAGCCCTTGCCCTCTCCTAATAATGCCGAGCGCCTGGCTAGGAAGCGACAAGCACCAATTTTCAAGTCATTGGTTTGACTCGACCAAGGTTCGAACCCACGATCTACCAGAATGGGAGACGGACGCTCCAACTCAACTCATTCAGCCATCCCGTCTGGTCTCTCAAGGCCCTCAGATTTCAGCTTCGTGCTATTTAGAGTTCCTGTACTTACCCAACTGCACTATTGTGTATACTTTGATATAGAATGCTTTGATTATGTTGTTGTGGTTTTTGCAGTGCTTCTATAGTGAATAGGAAGCCAATACTGATCATGTTTGTTTAAAAACCTTCGATTTTACACACCCTGACTACGCAAATTCAGATAATTCATTAAACATAATTTTTCAATTCAAATGCTTAGCCCTAATGTCCTAATGCTATAGTGGGCGGTAGGGCAATGCTGGTTTTGTGTTAATACAGTGATGGTGTGACCAGGTGGGGCAGCACTATAAAGCCACCATGAATGTGCACTATCACAAGTCAGTGACTGTCCTGATGTGACCGTAGACACATCTACGACGTAAACAGGCTCAGTAGAGGGTATGCACTGATGTCACGCTAAACGGCAGTGTGGCCATTGTGCCGATAGTAACCACAATAATAAACCCCTTGTCACTGTCATTGTCAATGGCTGTGAGCAATCTTCATACAGAAAAAGTGAAATATCTCTAAAACCACACCACCTATAAACAAACTGCTTGGAACACATACAGAAAACGTGTTTAACAACCAGATTATATCAAATTTATATGGTTAGGCTTCTGTATTTCTATTAATTTAGAATAAAATAGACCTTTTGCACTGTGTGTACTGGCAAACTCAATGCATTGTCAATGTCAGTGAGCAATCTTCATACAGAAAAAGTGACATATCTCTAAAACCACACCACCTAGAAACAAACTGATTGGAATACATATAGAAAACACATCCAACGAACAGATTATATTAAATTTATACGGTTAAGGTTCTGCATTTCTATTAATTTTGAATAAAATAGACGTTTTGCACTGCGCGTACCGGTAAACTCAATGCATTGTCTATGGCTGTAAGCAATCTTCATACAGAAAAAGTGAAATATCTCTAAAACTACACAACCTAGAAACAAACCGCTTGGCACACATACAGAAAACATATTAAACAAAAAGATTATATTCAATGTATAAGGTTGGCGTTCTGCATTTCTATTAATTTGGAATAAAACTGAAAGAATGATCTACCTCTCTATGGACTATGTTACTGTAACCGACAGGTTGTTTACTAGTTGCTATCGCCACAATGGCCGCGCTTCCGATTGATGACGTCATTGGAATACCCTCTATTAATCAACCCTTCGAGACTGTTTTTTCTTTTTCGCCCTTTCATAAATATATTATGGAATTTAACACACGTGTGCCTCCATTGCTTTTGTTTCAAGCTTTGTTATATAAAAAAGTATTAATGCAAAATTCAGAACTCTTTATACTGAAAATTCATGAGCTTACATTTGTTGACCCTGCGTCCCGTTAACGTTGACCCAGAACACACTCACATCGCCTTCTCACACCTGGAGGCGGCAGCAAGAACTAGCGCTCAGACGCAGGCTGGTGTTGATCTGGGCGGGGGCGCCACCTAGTGGGCTCATGGAGCAGGACCGACGCGCCTGGTGCACTGAGACCAGTGTTAGTCTACACGTTATAATGCAGTCATATTACGCCTGAGCACGGCCTCTTTCATTTTCAATGCGGTAGAGTCCCTAAAGGGTTAACAAAGAAAAGGAAAACAAAGAGAGAAAACGGTATACATATAGCTCACTATATTTTAAAGTTGCATCGTCCGATGAAAACGTCAAATTTTCAAAACCAAAACAATTATCGAGATTTGATTCTACATATCTAACTTAGATACTGTCCTGAGAGACCAGCGGAACACGGAATATCCGTATTATTACTCACACCACGTGACTAGGCGTCTGAGGAGTTGCATGAGGTTGCATCCATACTGCATGCACACACAAATGCACACAAGCACACATTGGCGCGGTGGCCGAATCGGTAGAGCGCGGGCCTCGTGTGCGGAAGGCCGGGAGTTCGGTTCCCGGTCGAGTCGAACCAATGACTTATCAAATTCTGTTTCCTTTAGGCACAAATTATGTAACTGTGAGCTTTTTTAATCCACAGTGTACTGACACAAACTTGATTCTGTGCTTTTGCATTCTGTAAAAGCGATCGTTGAATAAAAACTATACTATTCTCACCGTGAATATGGCCTATGCTGCCGACACGGTGTAAAGAAACCACCAATCAATCAATCTTATCAAATTGGCACTCGAAATTAATAGAATAGGGCAAGGACTGGTTGGCTCATTGTCTGGATAATGTGACTGAGTGGGATTTCAGGTCATGGTGTTGGTGGCCTGGTCTCCCAGTGGGGCAGCACTATGAGGTCGTAATAAATGCGCACTGTCACAAGTCGGTACCTGTCCTGATATGACCTTCGATGTTGCCAGGATGTAAAACTATACACCCACTCACACTCACACACACATGCATAAATACACACACCCACATGCATAGATACACACGCACACACAAGCACACATATATATACACACATGTACATTCTCTATCAAAAGCGTCTACCAAATTCCCATTTCCTTTATGAAAGGTTTTGATTACAGTAAAACCTCTCTACACCGACCCCTCCACAGATCGACCACTCCCCTCTATCGATCGCTTTGTATGGGTCCCAACAATACCACTGTGAGGATGTTCTAACTCTCTAAACCGACCACCTCCCTAAATGAACCACTTAAAGTCGGTCCCATGGTCGGTCGATTTAGATAGGTTTTACTGTATATATAACGAGTTCTGGTTTGTGGTGACCTGGTACTGAACGGTGTTGGTGTGGTTGGTTTGTTTGTTTGATGTTGTTTTACATCCTAGCAACATATACGGTCATATCAGGACGGAGGTGTGGTTGGTAAACCGCAGAACATTTTCAGTGTAAGCTAAGAGAAAAGATAATGGGGGTGGGGGTGGGGGTGGGGGTCGTGTTCTAGGAGCTGTACTGCCTGAACCAGGATTCCCAGTTAATTGGAATCTCGGTGAACTTTGTCTCGGTGGATGGGTTGTGGAGCGGGCTACACAACCCAATATATATTATTATCATGGGGGTGGGGTGTTATGAAAATGGGAAATATTGCGCCTCGAGCAGGATTTGTATCCATATTTCTTGCCATTTACTATTACACTACCTAGGTTCCCTGATGAAATCACCCTATCCACACCTACCTGTCTATGTGGTTCCTTGCCTGAGAAGCTAATCCAAACCACTACAATATTGAAAATACGAAAATGTAGGGGGACATAGAAATTTATATTTTTTTACTCTGTAAATAATATAATCATCATCATCATCATCATCATCATCATGCTGTCAATCGCAATGCGACAAAGACTGCTTTCATTACTTGACTGCCGCTCTCCATTTAGCTCTCTGCTGTGAGAGTGGTGTCCATGAGTCGGTCTTAATGTCTCTAGGCTTCAGGTTTCTCTTGATGGTATACATTTCATGAAAGCTGCCTGCAAAAGTGTTGAAGTGCTGCTGGCTTTTGCAAGTTACCAGGATACCCACAAATAAATAATATATACCTGTTAATAATATACACCATTGTCTGCTTGTGGTATCACTATCAAACAACAATCGTCCCTGGTTATTAGGTCGATGGTGTGGGTCTTCCTCCCCATCACACACCTGTTCCCTCCGTAATTACGTCGTCCCTGATTGTTCGAGGCGCATATGGTTATTAATAATGAAAACATAATTCTACTCTTTGAAATTATTTGAAATTCGGGTAAATTATTTGAAATTCGGGTAAATCTTTACTTCTCCAAGAAACAGAAGCTCATGTGAAATCGGACAAGGACCTGCTTTTTATTTACTCGAGTGATTGTCTGCTATTACTTACTAGCTAGCTTGGTTGATTTCTGTTATGGGTTTGTTTGGGGTCTTTTTTTATATATACATACTCCATTTTAATGTGTTTTATTGACTTAATCTATTATGTCTAGGTTTTATATAACTTGTATAATTTCTCAGATTAATATGGCCCCCCGGCCCCCCACTAAAGTATTCCACAAACATCAGTCCCCTCGTCCACTATCGCTGATAGTCGGTGCACTTTGGACACCTTTTAACTCTGTTAAGCGGATCTGAAATATCATCTGTATGGTCTCGAGTGGCAAAGAACTAGTTGGTTTGTTGTTGGAGTTTTACGTCCTGGCAACATCTAAGGTCATATCAGGACGGGGCAAAGAACTATGTACCCGGCCCAAGTGAGGCTACTCACTCACTCACTCAATCACTCACTCACTCACTCACTCACTCACTCACTCACAGGTCCCAATGCCAGCGTTGGGTTCACTGTCAGCTTGGTGTGTGCTAAAGGGCAAGGTTAATGGCAAGGTCATCTCAAGGTCGCCCCGGCTGTTCTCAGGTGTGCCCTACGGTATGATCACAGTCCTGTGCACACCCCTCCCCTCCTCTCCCCTCCAGTCCCCTCCCCCCCCCCCCTCCCCTCCCCTCGCCAGATTTGACCACATTTAGGTTAGCACCAGACTGCCTCGATGTGACAAATCGGCCCAGTTTGAGCTTAGCATTAAAAAGACTACCACATTTAGGTTAGCACCAGACAGTGACAACATGACAAATCGGCTCAGTTAGAGCTTGGCATTAACCAGACTACCACGTGTGGGTTAGCACCAGACAGTGACGACATGACAAATCTGCCCAGTTTGAGCTTGGCATTAACCAGACTACCACATGTGGGTTAGCACCAGACAGTGATGACATGACAAATCAGCCAAGTTAGAGCTTGGCATTAACCAGACTACCACATGTGGGTTAGCACCAGACAGTGACGACATGACACATCGGCCCAGTTTGAGTTTGGCATTAAAGGGGCTGTCACATTAGGGTTTTTTGCGGGAGCGTATGGCGGCGTAGGTGCATTATGTCATATACGTCGGCATACGCCGCCATACGCTACGCATAGGCCGTCATGTGCCGGCGTATGCCGTTGTACGCCGCCATACGCTTTCTCCTGTCCGTCCGTCCAAATTTTTTTGTGCATGCTAAAAAAATCTCGACCTATGGGAGCGTATGGTTCATACGCTACTCATACGCTACTCATACGCCGGTGTATGCTCCTCGTACGCCGGTGTACTGCTCGTATGCTAGGGGTGCGCCGGCGTAGGTTACGCATACGCTCAACTTGCGTCACCGGCGTATCTCTAGCGTATGTAGCGTACGCATAACCTACGAGTTACGTATGGGAGCGTACTCCTAGCGTATGCACAGCGTATGCACAGCGTATGCCATAGGTCTCGACATCGATCTTGACTCATACGCTACTCATACGCTCATACGCTATGCATATGCTACGCATAGGTTCCATATGCCAATCAAAACTGTCAAAAAATGTCACAGTACGCTCTCATACGCTCCTCCTACGCTCCTCCTACGCTCCCCATAGGTTACACATACGCTCAAAAACACCCGATAGGTCACCAAAAGTCATGATAGGCCGGCACGCGCAGGACTTACATAGGTTTTCAATACGCTCCCGCCATACGCCGTAATGTGACAGGGCCTTAACCAGACTACCACATTTGGGTTAGCACCAGACAGTCATGACATAGCAAATCGGCCCAGTTAGAGCTTGGCATTAAGTGCACACCTACCAACACACGCACCATGTGGACACGCTTGTGCAAACCTTGGAACAACTAGGTCATCTCATGACCTCAGTTAAGGTCAGAGGTCAGACTGAAGGTCAGTTCCAAAAGCAATCAAACAACCCCAACTCTCATGAACCGAGGCTCTTAACAGTGTTCGAAGGGGCCCTTCGGTGTCTGAGGGCCAGGTCAATAAATGGATCACTGTATATTGGTCCTTGCAATAAAAGTAGGGTACATTACCCAGGCTTCCTCCACACCCTTCCACCTTGAATGCCCCTACCCTCGAACAGGCGGCGGGATGGTCGAATGAATTGAGCGTTCGTCTCCTGTTTTGGTAGAACGTGGGATTCGAACCCACTGGTTCGGACCTTGGTCGAGTCAAACCAATGACTTAAAAATTGATACTTGTCGCTTCCTAGTCGGGGGCTCAGCATTATTAGGATAGGACAAGGACTGGTTGGCTCAGTGTCAGGACAATGTGACTGGGTGGGATATCAGGTCATGGCGCTGGTGACCTGATTTCCCAGTGGGACAGCACTATAAAGTTGCCATGAGTGCGCACTGTCACAAGTCGGTGCCCATCCTGATATGACCTTGGATGTTGCCAGGACGTAAAGCTCCAACAACCAACCAACCAACCCAGGCTCCCCCCCCCCCCCCATTCCACCTTGACCAGACACCCCATCCAAAAACCGTCAAAGCCGTACCACTACCAGAGGAGGCAACTCACATGTGGTTGGGGGGGTGGGGGGGGGGGGCGTTACCATGGTTTCCGTTGCATGCTGCGTTACTTCTCGTTTCTCTAGTGAACGAGCCTCCAAATGTATAGGTCAGTCAACGTGGCCCATCTGTCACTCCATACTGGACTACTCCCAAAAGGCAGGCATTTACTTTTTTTCTCCTTTTTTACGTTGAGTCTTACGTGAAGGTCTACTCCTTATTAGATTTGATTAAATGAATAGTTTAATTATGATTCATGCGTGCCTGTGTAAATGCATTATGCAAATTTATGTCAAAATTGTTGCATGTCTTGATGTGTGTATTTTTGTTTGATTGTTATTGGGTGGCGGCGTTTGTTGGTTAAAAATAAAAATGTGTGTGAATAGCATTTGATACGCAAATGAATATACATATAATTATTAATTAAATGTATTTATTATTTATTCCAAGTTTACAACACTAACAACTTAGACTATTGCCATTGGTTGCGACAAATAGACATCAATGCAGCTCGTTTGTGAGGGTACTCATGATCAGGGAGGGGAGAGGAGCAATAGACGATTTACACAACCAACTCACGTTCTGGTGGCAGTAGAAGAACTAGTAATGTGGGTACCAATCAGATCACTGCTCAGCACTCTCTGTGGAAAAGGTCTTATAGACGATTTCCACCTAGCACCTGCCCTGTGATGACTAGGAGAAAACTGATGTTGTGGGTAGAAGCTCATTACTGATGCTCCGTGGAAAAGGTCTATAGGCGTTGGACTTCTGGGCGTGGGTAAAGAAAGAGACTATTCCAATCACTTCGTTCATCTCCTTGAGATAGTGTTTTATTTGAGGGAAGTAATATGTGTATGGGTGTGATTGTGTGTGAGCATTTATAAGCCCATTTGTCTGTGTGTGGGCATTTGTCTATTTGTTTGTGTGTGTTTTTGTGCGCTTGTCCGTGTGGGTGTATGTCTGTGTGTGCCTGTGTCTGTGCACGCTTGTCCGTGTGGGCATATGTCTGTGTGCCTGTGTCTGTGCACGCTTGTCCGTGTGGGTGTATGTATGTGTGCCTGTGTCTGTGTGTGCACTTGTCCATGTGGGTGTATTTCTGTGTCTGTGTGTGCACTTGTCCATGTATGTGTATGTCTGTGTCTGTGTATGCACTTGTCCATGTGGGTGTATGTCTGTGTCTGTGTGCACTTGTCCATGTATGTGTATGTATGTGTGTGCATTTGTCCATGTGGGTGTATGTCTGTGTCTGTGTGTGCACTTGTCCATGTATGTGTATGTTTGTGTATACATGTCTGTGCACTTGTCCATGTATGTGTGTCTGTGTGTGCACTTGTCCATGTGGGCATATGTCTGTGTCTGTGTGTGCACTTGTCCGTGTGGGCATATGTCTTGTGTGTGCCGGTATCTGTGTGTGCACTTGTCTGTGTGCCCGTGTCTGTGCATCTGTGTGCATGTGTGTGTGTGTGTGTGTGTGTGTATGTGTGTGTGTGAATGTGTGCTCGTGCCTTACACTCTCCTGACACTGAGCCAACCCGTCCTTGCCCAACCACACCTGGCTATGAAATGTGAACATGCCACAAGGAGCAGGCCAACAACAACAACAACCACTCATTCAGACAGAATGGGTTTTCAAACACAACCACTTCATTAATGGTTAGGTATGTCGGTCTTCCCTGGCAGCTCCGGCTATGTTGAAGGTTTGTTTGTTGTTGTTTCACATCCTTGCAACATCTAAGGTCATAAACAAACAGTTTTCGCCGTGAATATGGCCTATGCTGCCAACACGGCGTAAAGCAGCTGTCACACCTCGCCTAATTGAGCAACGGACAGAATTGTCTAGTCTGGTGGTGATAAGTATCAAAATGTATTAAAATGTGTCAAAATGTTGCTCTATCAGGTCAATGGCCACTGGACGAATGGACATGAACGGATAGCCAAAGGACAAAATGAATTCAAACCAGACAAGAACTGTAGACGTCAATCCGGCGGCATCTGTTCCTAGTTTTGTGCATGTTCAAAACTTGTACGGACACAAACCGGTCATTGTTTGTTTTCTGTCCGTTTCCCCCCAATCCGGTGAGGTGTTACAGGGCCTTTAAACAACCACCAATCAATCAATCTAAGGTCATATCAGGTACCAACTTGTGACAGTGCACACTCATGGCGACTTTATAGTGCTGCCCCACTGGGAGACTAGACCGTGGTGGCACCATGACCCGATATCCCACACAGTCACATTATCCTGTGCTAACCATTCCTTGTCCTATGCTATTAATGTCGAGTGCCAGGCTAGGTAGCGACAAGTATGAATTGCAAACTGTGACTAGGCATATCGATTACTTGGTGAAAGTGTGGAGTGCCTTGCTTGTGTCAGTGCCCCTTTAAAGGGTGCGTGTATCAGGGATGAAAGATCTCCGCGATTTCGCGGATTTCCAGGATTTTTCCTGTAGCTATAAGTGTATACTAATACGTTGCACCCTTCCTGATATGACCTTAGATGTTGCCAAGACATAAAACTCCAACAACCAACCAACCAATACGTTATTTCACGCTGCAGCACCATCAGCGTATACTAATATGTGGTGCAAACGCCGCAGCACTAGCAGCTTATACTACTAATGCCTTCAAATGCTGCAGCACTAGCAGCGTATACTACTAACACATGCTTCTAATGCCGCAGCACTATCAGCATATACCGATATGTGGTGCAAATGCCGCAGCACTATCAGCGTATACTACTAATACATGCTTCAAATGGTGCAGCACTATCAGCGTATATCAATATGTATGAAATCCGACTTCTGGGAATTTTCAGCGATTCTCTGACAATGCTAAGCCTATAGGAGAATATCAGCATTTTCGCTTTTTTTCCCGGAGACCACTTTCATCCCTGGTGTATGGGTGGCGTGTGAGATTCTTCAACTCGACAGGTTAAGTTCTTTGAGGTGCTTCACTGTGACTCCACTTGCCGCCGCTATGGGGCGGCCACGTTTAATCTGGGGGTGGGGATTGGGGTGGGAGCGGGCAGTGTCACACAACTAGATTATTTGTTTATTGTATTGCATACTTGCAACATCTCAGGTCGAATCGGTAGAGCGCGGGCCTCGCGTGCGGGAGATCGGGAGTTTGGAAGATCGCTTCCCGGTCGAGTCAAACCAATGACTTATAAAATTCATACTTGTCGCTTCCTAGCCTGGTGCTCGGCATTAATAGGATAGGGCAAGCACTGGTAACTGAGTGTCAGGATAATGTGACTGAGTGGGACGTCATAGTAACTAGATCCAGGCTAATCCAGGTAAACAGTAATGTCACTTGGAGGCATTTCTTGGCTTCTTTTCCCCCACTTTGTTATTGTTGTAGTTGTTGTTAATAAAAAGATTCAGATTCATGGACAAACTAACAAACAAAAGATACGCTTGAGATGGATAATAATAGACTCGTTAGTAGTGAAAACCTCTCTAAATCGATCGACTATGGAACTGACTTTAAGTGGTCAATTTAGGGAGGGGGTCGGTTTAGGGAGTTAGAATGTCCTTACAATGGTATTGTTGGGACCGAAATAAGGCGATCGATATAGGGGGGTGGTCGATCTGTGGAGGTGGTCGGTTAGAGAGGTTTTACTCTATAAGGAATATGAACATCACTGTGTAATAATATGCAATTAAGGCAGTTGCAGTTTGTGCACTGTCATAAAATTAAATCCCCCGCCCCCTTGATTTCCCCCCCCCCCCCGATCCCTCCTTAGGGCACGTCAAGTTGCAAAATGCCTTAAAGCCGCATAACCCCAACATATAGAAGTCAGGGATGCCCCCTGGGAGACCAGGCTGCCAGCACCATGAGCTGATATCATACTCAGTCACATTATCCTGACATTGAGCCAACCAGTCCATACCCTATCCTAATAATACCAAGGGCCTGGCTAGGAAGTGACAAGTATCAGTTTTTAAGACATTGGTTTGACTCGACCAGAGTTTGAACACATGTGTTCGAATTCTACGATCTACCAAAACCAGAGACAGACGCTCAACTCTTTCGGCCGTCCACCCATCTGGTCTCATGTCCCTCAGACAAGGTGGACAAAATGTGGCACTTACAGTATGGACAGGTTCAAAATGCCCCTGTAATATTCTGGTACCCCCCCCCCCCCACAAACACACGCAGAAACACACACACACACACACACACACACACACACACACACACACACACACACACACACACACACACACACACACACACACACGCACCTCCCCTTCAGCGAAGTGGGTCATTGGATGTTTGTGAAATATAACCTTGTTGTGTTAATAAATGTATTTATAATCTCATTTCTTGAATCCTCTTCGGTGGGTGCATTCATTTCAAATGGGCCCGCACCGAAGCCTTGGCCCTTTTAAAAACCCTCCGCCTATCCCACCGCGACTATTAATGATTATGCATGCCTACGCCTATGTAGGCACATGCGTTTGGTCTTCTATTGCACATGAACATAGTTACTCACGGAGCACGACCTCCACGACAGAGCTGATAAACAACCATATATAAATATAATCTTCAAATATAGCCTTCACATTCTTCTTCCTATTTACTCGCTACTTTTGGTTTGAAAAATATAATAAAACATGTAATTTAAGAGACTTTAAAAGTCAAACTGAGAGCATTCTGAGGTCGCCATCTTGTCTTTTTGCATTCTCTCCCATTTCACCAACTCTGTGTCAATATAGGTAAACACTGGACACTGGAACCACTACTTCCACAGTTAATTCCTATTTGAAGCAGTTTTTGCCCGGATTTAAACAATCCATGAGTGTGCACTGTCACAAGTCGGTACCCGTCCTGATATGACCTTAGATGTTGCTATGACGTAAAACAACAGCAAACAAACATCCTGTTAGTACTAAAGCAATTTTCACTCGTTTTTAGACATGGTTGTCATTGACCCCACTCTGGGTAGGGTGAGTCCTTTATCTAGGTTACACATGACTTTAAATGCGCTTTCCTTTGTTGTAGAGAAACTCCTGAACTCGAGTGGACGAGAACTCCGGAGAGCCTTGTTTTCACTCAAACAAATATTCCAAGTAAGTAACAGCAACAATTACCCACCCACCAGCCCCCATTGAAATAAACCGTCTATTATACTTATTAGATTTATTGTATTATATTTATTACATTTGTAATGGCCCACGGCCCTCCGACTCTCACTCACATGGTTACTCACGGAAGAACACCAAGATTCAATTAGAGTACGCTTCAACTTGGTTTATTGAACCATCTGCTCTCCGCGGCGTCAGTAGTTGTCTGACCCACCCCCTGACTCGCCAGATCCCACATCGACTCTATAGGTGTGTGTGGGGGTGGGGGGGGGGGGGGGGGGGGTCAGCCACCCACAGTAGAGGGCAGCCCAGTCGGGGTCTGCCCGGTGGCTACCCGTGCCGCCACCTGGTGCAGTATTGTGGTACTGCGCTGCTGTCGCGTAGTCTCCGCTGCTACCGCGTGGTAGTAGAGCTCATGTACAGACTACTACACATTTATTGTATTATATTTATTACATTTACCCTGTATTAAAGTACTAAGATATATTGGTCACATAACAATTATGTACTTACATGCATGTTTCCGGAAATGTACAAATATATACTCATATTTAATATTCATATAACATATGTTTGTCTATCCATATCTCCATCTCCTAATGAATGCATATGTTAAAGTGTGTGCTTAGCTATAAATATTACGTAGCCGGAAGACATGTGCCCCAGGACTGAAAACAAACCCTAATTTTGTATGAATACAAATTATATTTAATAAAAGAAAATGACAACTACCTCTGCTTGTGAAATGAGTGGAGTCGGAAATAAGTGATTGAATCAAACAACTTTTAATTTAATGAATCTTCTAGTGGGAAAATCCATTTGTATATTTTCTCTTTATCATCTAGGAATTGTTTTAAATGATTAAAAAAAAGAAGATATTTATATATATATATACTTGGTGATATGTGAATAAACATGGTTGAGAGCTGATCAGGGAATGATGATTTCCCCTTTAAGCCATATGTGTCCGATCGCATCTTATCGGATATTAATTAAGTCGCGAGACCTCATCTTGAGCAAAGTTTCAGCAACATGGTAAAGGCAGTCAGGGGAAAAAACTATAGGTAACCAAACAACTAACCAATTGTAGAACAAACAGAATCACAGAGGGTAGGGAGATGTGGGAGAATATTTACATTTACAAGCAGAGAAAGAATGCATGCAGTAGAGAGCTACGCGCCAACTGAAAGTAATAAAACAAGGGGAACCACGGGACTGTTCCTGTCTAGCGGCGAAAACAAGTCATTACACTTAGCCATTATGGGCAGCATAAATAAATACATCATCACCAAAATAAACACCCCAAAACCAAATTTGGGATTCCTGGTATCAAATTAAGAATTGATATGCTCATTTCATTTACCCACATTTTGTCCACTTTTTTATATAGGGTTGCTCTTCACCCTTACTCAGGCTACTGTAGTATGAGGGGAATCTTTAATCTAGTTGTGATGTTTCCTGTAATTTCTATTGTTAGCAAAATAGTATATATGCTTGTGGAATAACGTATAGAAATTGTGATATTAAAAATTGTCTAAATGGCGCCGGCTTCTTTTCCACAGGACGACAAGGACTTGGTGCACCAGTTCGTCAACAATGACGGGCTCGATTGTCTCATCAAGGTGGGCTCGGAGGCCGACCAGAACTACCAGAATTACATCCTCAGAGGTGAGTACCCACACTGCCTCCACCCCACCCACCCCCCTCAGTCCCCCTGCGCAGTGACCCGCTGTAGATAGAGAGGTGAGTACAGTGTGTGCCTCTGGGCTGCTTTATTGGAGCCATGCGCAATGTATGACACACTAATGTTGATAATTAATTATCCCCACGGCTGTCCACTACCACCGACCTCGCCCAATAAAAACAACACAACTCTTTCCTTCCCTGGTAGCTGTTTTACTTGTTTAATTCACAAAGCTGTTGGGACCAGATGGGATGGCCGAATGAGTTGAGCGTCCGTCTCCTGCCAGCACCATGACCTGATATCCCACTCAGTCACATTATCCTGACACTGAGCCAACCAGTCATTGCCCTATCGTAATAATGCCGAGTGCCAGGCTAGGAAGCAACAAGTATTAACTTTTAAGTCATTGGTTTGACTCGACCAGGGTTCGAACCCACGATCTACCAACACGGGAGAAAGACGCTCTAACTCATTCAGCCATCCCGTCTGGTCTCGCCATGAGTGTGCACTGTCACAAGTCGGTATCCCATCCTGATATGACCGTAGATGTTTCTAGAATGTTAAACTCCAACAACCAACCAAAGGTGGTGGCGCTGTTGGTGATATACTCGTGCGTGTATGTTTGCAGTGCAGGCCTCTCAGGTGTTAGAGTGTGGTGTATTCGTCCCCTGGGTTGGTGGTTTGTTGATCAGCGCGCCACCAGTCTCACCTCACTGTCAGCAAACCTCCCCAGGCACTTTGTCATTCTCGGCCCATTCACATATGTACAAGTGGTGCATCTCCCCCATCTCCTCCCCTCTCTGTCCACTGCTCTCTCTCTCTGTCTCTTTCTTTCTTTCTTTCTTTCTTTCTTTCTTTCTTTCTTTCTTTCTTTCTTTCTTTCTTTCTTTCTTTCTTTCTTTCTTTCTCTCTTCTTTCTTTCTTTCTTTCTTTCTCTCTCTCTGTCTTTCCCTTTCTCTGTCTTTCTCTCCTCTCTCTCCTCTCTCTTTCTCCTCCCTCTCTCCTCTCCTCTCTTCTCCTCTGCTCTGCTCTCCTCTCCACTCCTCCTCACGTCTCCTCTCTCCTCTCCTCCTCCTCATCCCCCCCCTTCCCTCTCTTTCTTTCTCTCTGTCTTTCTATCTCCCTTTCTCTCCTCTCTCTTTCTCTCCTATCTCTCTTTCTGTCTCTCCTCTCCTCTCCTCCCCTCCCCTCCCCTCCACTCCCCTCTCCTCTCCTCTCCTCCCCCTCTCCCTATCCCCATCCCCTCCCTTCCTTCTCTTTCTTTCTTTCTCTCTCTGTCTTTCTCTCTCTCCCCTTCTCTCTCCTCTCTTTCTCTCTCCTCTCTCTTTCGCTCTCCTCGCCTCTCCTATCCTCACGTCTCCTCTCTCTCCTCCCCCTCCGCCTCCCCCCCTCCCCTCCCCCTCCCCCCCCCTCCCCTACCCTAACCCACCCACTACCCCCTACCCCCTACCCCCCTCCCCTCCCCTCCCCTCTCCTCTCCTCCCCCTCTCCCAATCCCATCCCCATCCCATCCCCTCCCCTCCCTCTCTTTCTTCTTTCTTCTCTCTCTGTCTTTGTCTCTCTCTCCCTTTCTCTCTCCTCTCTTTTTCTCTCTCCTCTCTCTTTCGCTCTCCTCGCCTCTCCTATCCTCACGTCTCCTCTCTCCTCTCCTCCCCTCCCCTCTCCCTCCCCTCCCCTCCCCTCCCCTCCACCTCCACCTCCACTCCCCTCCATCCACCTCCCCTCCCCTCCCCCCTACCCACTACCCCCCTACCCCCTCCCCTCCCCTCCCTCCCCTCCCTTCCCCCCCTCCCCTCCCCTCTCCACCCATGCCGCTTTACCATGAGCCCTGAGGTACCCAGATAATAAGGAAAGCTAGAATGGTGATAACAAAAAATACTTCCAGCTTACTGGTGTTGGAGAGGACATTATTACTGTTTAAATTTACACTTATTTATCCAACCAGATGGGAATTTACAACTTAAAACGCCACCCTCTTCCCCTGTGCAAACACCTTGGTAATGTGTGCATGCATGTTCTCACTTGGCGTCAGGGGCATGGTTTAAGAACAATTTGCCGCTAAAGTGAAATGAAAACTAATGTTATGCAAACACAGAGAGGCAGAGATAGAGAAAGCGAGCGAGCTAGGGAGAAAGAGAGAGAAAAGAGAGAGAGAGAGACAGGGGAGAGGAGGATGCCACTAGCCTGAATTCCAACTGAACTTAATAAATAAGTAACAGAATTCCCTAAATATTATATTTATCTGTCCTTGCTAATAATATTTTGACTACCGTTTTTGGATATCAAAATATGATGGCCCAGTAGAGAAAAAGCAGTAATTAATAATTAGAAGAAACACGTTCGCAACGGTGTGGTGTTTGTGTGTGTTGAGGTGGGGGGGGGATAGGTTCGCTTTATGTGTTTTTGTTTATTGAAGTTATGTCTACTTTGTGATGTACATAAGTTTTTTATAGGTTTTTTTTGTAGATGCCTCTCGTGTTTTGTTTTATTTTGGTTGTGGCGTGTTAATGGAATGAGCAGCAGCTATTAACAGATGTTCTTGGGTCATAAATTTAATGGCGTTGTTTCAACATGTGTTCAATTGACAGATAAAACCACAAATTTCCACTAATTATCATTGGCTCACGCACAGCCATCGCCCCTCCCCCACAAACCCCACACCTACACTTTTGTTTGCTTTCTTTCTTTCTTTCTTTCTTTCTTTCTTTCTTTCTTTCTTTCTTTCTTTCTTTCTTTCTTTCTTTCTTTCTTTCTTTCTTTCTTTCTTTCTTTCTTTCTTTCTTTTTTTAAGCTAACTACAGTAAAACCTCTCTAACCAACAATGGGACTGGCTTTAAATGGTCCATTGAGGGAGGTGTTGTATGGGCGATTGTTTCAGACCCAAATAAAGCGATCGATATAGGGGATTGGTCGATCTGTGGAGGTGGTCGTTTAGAGAGGTTGTACAGTACCTGCTAATGTTATTCAACCTTAATTTCTATTGTTCAAAATTGCTAAAGTGTGAAAGCAAAATTCAATTAATAAACCCTTGATCATCCTAATATAGATTTTGAATCCTTCTGCCCTTGGACGATGCTCATCTGTAGACCTCAATTCCCACTTTGGGAAATAACTGATTATTAGCATTTAAACCTTTAAAAAAAAAAAGGAAAAAAAATAGAAGAAAATTGGTTAACTACCATCCTTTAAATATTGTGCAACTGTAGTGTGTGTAATATTCGAAGGCATTGCATGTGGAAGGATCCAATTATGATCCCATTAGCCCAGGGTGTCCGAAGTAAGAGCACTGGCTCCCTGTGTGGGAGGTCGTGAGTTCAAACGCCGGCCGAGTGAAACCAACGACTTACAAATTTATGCTTGTCGCTACCTAGTCTGGCACGTGCCATTAATAGGATAAGGCAAAGACTGGCTTGCTCAGAGTCAGGATATTGTGTTGCTGAGTGGGATATCGGGTCATACTGGTGGCCTGGTTTTCCAATGGGGTAGCACTATAAAGTCGCCATGGGTGCACAGTGTCAAAAGTCGGTACTCAACTGATATGACCTTTAATGTTGTCAGGATATAAAACTGCGACAAACAAATAAAACAAACATTCAGTTATACATTTAGTATAAGTAGTGAAATGCTGATTAGTGACCGTCTATTTCATTTCCCCCATTGTCATCTGCCCCAAGATTAAGATATTAAAAAGCAATGTGGGAGAAAAGTACATATATACAGTAAAACCTCTCTAAATCGACCGATCATGGGATTAACTTTAAATGGTCCATTTAGGAAGGTGGTCGGTTCAGGGAGTTTAAAAAAAATTGTTACAATGGTATCGTATGGGCGATCGTTTTTCTTTAAGATTTATACTGCCTATCATGGATAAGTCTGAATAGACTTGTTTTCACCATTAGACAGTTTGTCGGTAGAAAGCTGAGCCTACACTTTTACCGACCCAAGGGATTTTTAAGCTCCCACACCACATAGACATGGTATGAGAGCAACTGGCCTTTGCTGACACTGTAAGTTTTACACAGCGGTGGAAATCCAAATTGGCAGAGGTGGGGGCATGGGGAATCGAACCACCGACCTTCAGATTAGGAGTCCGATCTAGAAAAAAGTCAGACACTCTAGCCACTCCACCACAGAGAACACCAAATAAAGAACACATACTTAAACCCTTTTCTGTGGGCATACACCTACCACACAGGCTGACACCCATTACTGTGGGCATACACCCACCACACACATACTGAAATCCGTTACTGTGGGCATACACCTACCACACATCTGTAGTGGTGATTGGTTAGCGAGGTTTTACTGTTTGTGGGTGGAGAGCTCGTAGAGCACCACTTGTTAAAACCCATGTGGGATACAACAGGAATCAAGCCTACTCAGAAATGTTGACTATAGGACTTCGCCACCTGTCCTTAAAAAAAAGAAAAAAGAAAGAAAAAGCCTCTTACAAATACCCTCCACACAAACCCACCAAAGCCCCCCCCCCCCCCCCTACACACAAAATCAACACGCATACCTGCCATGCATCTTGTCGCGTTAGGCCTTGAAGCCTTGAATATATATTCAGATTGCTTAAAGTTGCATAGTCCGATGGTCTTGAGTTTCTGACATTTTCCTGAGATAAGTATATTAAATTGATCATTATAATCTACCTTAATTTAGTTTGAAGTAACTTTTAATTGAAATCGCTACCTTTTGAGATATTTGAAATTCAAACATGTGAAAATAATTTTGGCAAGCACACCAAAATTCTGATACCACAGGCTGCTGCAGTAACAGGTTCTATTAAATCAACTCAGCGTTCCCTTTGATGTGGCAACAACACTTAATAAGTGCATCAATATCTAAGTTAGAGATGTACAATCAAGTCTAGATACTTGTTTTGATTTTACAAATTAGATGCTTCATCGGACTATGCAGCTTTAATATTAATCCCATAGACTCACATGAAGCTCTCCTCCTCCTCCTCCTCCTCCTCCTCCTCCTCCTCCTCCTCCTCCTCCTCCTCCTCCTCCTCCTC
>CM059194.1:76891906-76957593 GCA_030323885.1 Branchipolynoe longqiensis | reverse complement strand
TAGTTATATAGTTTAGCATATGTTAGAGGGATGGCGAGACTGCCAGCCTGGTGGCATTCACGGGCGTGCGCCGATTAACCCGTATTTGGAGATACGGGCTACTCGCCATGGCAGACCGCGAATGCCAAACATTCACGCGCGACGGAGGTTGCAGCAATCAATGGACGGGGAAGATGGAATTCCCGTGGCCCCGTCAACCATTCGTCCACATCCTTCCGGTCGCCCGCGTTCTCGCAGAGGTCGTTCGGATGTACGTGTGCCCCGCCATTTCGACGCGGACAAAGTTGCAGAGGGTGTGTCGTATGCCGCAGCATTGACGGACTACGATGACGGGCAGCAGAAATTAGTATGCCTGCTGCTGAGCAAGTGCCCGCTGACGCCGTGGGGAGCCCCTTCCCCCCGGAGTTGACTGACGCTGCCAAGAAACGGCTGCTAGAAAAATATGCAGGCCTGCATCCCGCGGTGCAGGAGGCATTGCAGATAGACTCTAGCCAAGAGTCTACCGATGCCATGAACCTTCTTCATGCCATTGTCGGTGACCTCGCTACGTTCTGGCTTAACCGCCTGGACTCGGCCAAGGTCAATTTGGCTTGCCTCCTCCATTCCCGCATAGAGAAGGAGTATGCGGAGAAATTGAAAATTGCCGAGGCAAAAACGGTATCGGCCTTAAGCGAATACCGTTACATGCAAACTTGCCACCAGAACGAGATCCAGAAATTCGAGGAGCTCACCATGCACTTTCACTTCGCGTTCGGCTTGCCTTTAGCGGGGGCGGAATAGCCCGCCAGTTTAACCGTCGGGCTATTCCGCCCCCGCTAAAGGCAAGCCTTCGTGTTAATTTATATAATTATTTCCATGTGAATTTCTCGGGCCGGCCGCGGGCCGCTGCTGCCCCTCGTCCCGTCTGCAGGTAGTCCGTGTCTGTCGGTGTACTTCTCGGGCTAAAGTCGGCTAGCCAGAGTATCGCCTAAATACGGAGGTTTGCCTCCGCCCGTAATATGTTTAGTACAAAGCGATTATTTAATCGTGTCCACTACTGGCTGGTCTACTCGCCTTACGGTGTATTTGATATGTTTGAATTGATCCAGAACTAAGCAGAGGCGCTAGTGTCTCTGCTACTGTCACTGATAATCAGCCTACGTTAATGTCTTATTTTAGCCAAGAAGATCTATACGTTAATTCCGTTAATATGTCTGTTCCAATCTCCCCGCAGATGGGCTAAGTAGCTGCGTAAGGCCTAGTTAGGCTCAAGGCCCTTAATTATATATATAAAGTATTCCAATGTTAGATTCGACCATAGCGGTTTACTCCATAGAAAACTGGAGGATAGTAAAGAATGCAAGGAACGTTCCAATCAACTTTTCCAAGAGCTCACGGCTTTGTTTATTCTTAGCCAAACTAACATTCGTGGTAGGACATAGTATAGAATATCGTTCGAACCCTTCCCGTAATGTTTAATGTAAAACAACTTTAGAATTTCGATAATATAGACCTAAAACTCGGCTAAAACATCAGAGCGTCATAAAGCACGTCTGATCGGTCTGGCCCCGAACGCCCGACCCCCTTTCGTTGCCAGGCGAGACGCTATTCGCGTCTCCTAGCAACGCTTTACGGCCGAAAACCCCGTCGCCCGTGAATGTTTGGCATTCGCGGTCTGCCATGGCGAGTAGCCCGTATCTCCAAATACGGGTTAATCGGCGCACGCCCGTGAATGCCACCAGGCTGGCAGTCTCGCCCACTTCACTTATATACATGTATATACATACATATACACATAATTTACATCACATAATTTACATACGTAAATAATAAATATCTAAATTGAATTGGTAAATGGCAATGAAAACTGCATAATCCGATGACAGCATAGCACATATATATATATAACTATATATATATATTATTTATATCTATGTAAATATATAAAAATTAGATTGGTTATTGACAATGAAAGCGGCATAATCTAGTAAAAACATACTTTTCAAAACCAAAACACTTACCTAAATTCCTGATATGATCTTAGATACTGCCAGGACGCCAAATCCTTACAAATATAATTATTTAAAATATATATTTTATTTCCAGACCTCCAACCCTATCACTCAAGTTCAGAGAAGAGAAGGCCACATTCTATATACAATTTAATGCTCATAATTATTTGAAATGTAGATTTACTCTTCATACCGCTACAACCCCCCCCCCCCGCCCTAGTTCCATGTCTGTCTGTGTGTCCGCTCGCCAAACACGGCCCAACACGGCCCAACACGGCCTATCCCGGCCAAACACGGCCCAACACGGCCAAACACGGCCAAGCATGGCCCAACACGGACAAACACTGCCCAACATGACCAAACACGGCCAAACACGGCCCAATACGGCCAAACATGACCAAACACGGCCCAACACGACCAAACACTGGCAAACACGGCCCAACACGACCAAACACGGCCTAACACGGCCCAACACAGCCAAACACGGCCAAACACGGGCCAAACACGGGCCAGACACGGCCCAACACGGCCAAAGTGGGTTGGCACATACACGACCCGTTTTGCTTGGTTTTATTTTATATTTTCTTTTTACATTCCGTTTGTTAATTAGTCAACTACCCAGTTAATTCACCTGCAATCTGTGAACATGTAAAACAATGCAATAACACTAACACTAACAGTAACAGAGAGTACAGTGGCATTAAACAGATGACGAGGGGGGGGGGGGTGAAATACATCATCCCTTGTATAATCTGTTTTTATGTTTCAACTGAAGTTGCGACATTTAAAAAATATATTTTTAGACAAGTTATAAATGTCATACTGTAGCTTTAGTGTAAAGTGCTTTGGAATAGTTCCTGCTCGTAATGGCACACTATTAAGTCTAGAATATAATCAACATTATTGATATTATTGATGTTGTTGATATTATTGAATATTATTGATATCGCTGATATTGTTGATATAGTTGATATCATTGATATCCTTTATGTTAGTGATGTGAGTGATGTCATTGATATTATTGGTATTATTGTTATTATTGATGTAATTGATGTTAATCGTTATTAATGTAATCTATGTTATTAATATTACCAATATTATCAATAATATCGATATTAAGAAATGTCAATATTATTGATATTATCGAGATTATTGACCTTTTGCTCTTAATCTTATGTAGACTATGTAGTCATTCACCCCTACTCTGTCTAGGGGGGGGGCGACTATTTTATCTACCCTTTCCCAAGATCACTACTGACCACCTCTTTAGAGCCCCCCTCCCCTCGCCACACGCCACCTAGATCCCCCTCCCCCGCTACACACGCCACCTAGATCCCCCTCCCCCGCTACACACGCCACCTAGATCCCCCTCCCCCGCCACACACACCACCTAGATCCCCCTCCCCGCCACACACGCCACCTAGATCCCTGCCACACACACCACCTAGATTCCCTCCCCGCTACACACAACACCTAGATCCCCCTCCCCCGCCACACACGCCACCTAGATCCCCCTCCCCGTCACACATGCCACCTAGATCCCTGCCACACACACCACCTAGATCCCTGCCACACACACCACCTAGATCCCCCTCCCCGCCACACACGCCACCTAGATCCCCCTCCCCGACACACACGCCACCTAGATCCCTGCCACACACACCACCTAGATCCCCTCCCCCCCTCCCCCGCTACACATACACCTAGATCCCCCTCCCTCCACCCATGCCACCTAGATCCCTGCCCACACACACCACCTAGATCCCCCTCCCCCGCTACACACGACACCTAGATCCCCCTCCCCGCCACACACTCCCTAGATCCCCCTCCCGCCACACATGCCACCTAGATCCCTGCCACACACACCACCTAGATCCCCCTCCCCGCCACACCACGCCACACCTAGATCCCCCTCCCCGCCACACACGCCACCTAGATCCCCCTCTCCGCCGCCACACGCCACCTAGATCCCCCCTCGCCGCCAACACGCCACCTAGATCCCCTCCCAAACACACACGCCAGCTAGATCCCCCCTCCCTCCCCCACACTTCCCCCCCCCCCGCACGCTCCCTGCAACAACAACAACAACAGCAACAACAACAGCAACAACAACAACCAGAACAGAACCTCCCCACACCACTTCCTGTCTCCGCACTACGTCTGATAAATAGTCTTAAGGCTCGACCTTCAATTTGCTATGTATGAAGACCTATTGTTTTGTGTTTTCTACAGGTTATGTTACTCACACTGATCTATATCTGCGAAAAGAATGAGTGAATTGTATGAGACAAGGGGCTGACCTTTGAACTCTCGCCCTTCCTCCACCTATGCCACCACCCCCTCCGGCCGCCTCCCCGCTGTTCCCACCTCGGTGCCAACCCCCGCTGGGTAGGATAAATATTTTGAAGGTCAAATTTCGTGACATTGGAACCACGTCCGGCTGAGGGTGTGCGGGGTGTGCCGGGGTCGTGGGAGATTGTGCGTGGGGTGGGATGGGGTGGAGGGTAAGGGAGAGGGAGGGGTTGGGAGGGGGGGAGGAAGAAGGTGGGGATGGGGAGAGGGAGGGAGGGAGTGAGGGGAAGAGAGAGGGAATGGGAGGGGTAGGGAGAGGGTGTAGGGGAGAGTGAGGGGTGGCGGTAGGGGAGAGAGAGGGGTGGGGGGTAGGAGAGATGGGAGGGTTGGGGTGTAAGAGAGAGGAGGGGGTAGGGGGAGCGGGAGAGGGTGGGGAGAAGGGGTGGGGGAGGGAGGATGTGGGGTAGGGAATAGGATGTGAGTGGGGGTAGGGGAGGAGGTGGGGTAGAGGGTGGGAGGGGTGGGAGGTGAGGGACAGACGGGGTGGGATAGGGGAGTGGGTGGGTGGGAGGTAAGGGAGAGAGGGGGTGGGATAGGGGAGTGGGTGGATGGGAGGTAAGGGAGAGAGGTGGTGGGTTAGGGGAGTGGGAGGGGTGGGAGGTAAGGGAGAGAGGGGATGGGGTAGGGGAGTGGGAGGGCGTTTGGGGGAAGCGGTGAGCGCCCCCTGTCGGGGATGGCGGTGCAGCGGTGCACGACGGGATACCCGACGGGAAGCGGTGCACATTGGGCCGGGGAGCTCGTGTGGTGCTTGGCTGGGTGTGTGGGTGAGTAAGGAGAGAGTGGAGTGGAGTGGAGTGGAGTGGAGTGGAGTGGAGTGGGGGAGAGTGAAGGGGAGAGTGGGGGGCGGGGGGGGGGGAGACGGGACGGGTTACCGCCATGCGCAGAACCATGTGACAGTTTCAGTTGGATGTTGTGGTGTATGCCTCCATTCGCTTGTTCACATCACAAATTGGACTGCATAGGAAGGAATGGCGATATCATGTAGAGGGCTGGAGTTGTCTATAAACTGAGGAACTTCATGAAGTCCTCATTGAGAATGGTGGCAAAGTTCTCCATAATCATGACTTTTATTATCCATACGTGGTAAAATCACTCGCTCATTCCCTCCATCCCTCATTCGTTCCATCCCTCACTCCCTCTATCCTTCATTCCCTCGACCTCTCATTCCCTCCATCCCTCATTTCCCCCATCCCCTCCATCCCCCATTCCCTCCATCTCTCATTCCCTCCATCTCTCATTCCCTCCATCCCTCATTCCTAAATCCATCCATTCCTCATTCCCTCCATCCCTCATTCCCACATTCCCTCCATCTCTCATTCCCTCCATCCCTCATTTCCCCCACCCCCCATCCCCTCCATCTCTCATTCCCTCCATCTCTCATTCCCTCCATCTCTCATTCCCTCCATCCCTCATTCCTAAATCCCTCCATTCCTCATACCCATCATTTACCCCCCACATTCCTTCCTTTCTCATTCCCTCCATCCCTCATTCCCTCCATCTCTCATTCCCCCCATCCCTCATCCCCCCCCTTATTCCCTCCATCCCTCATTCCCTCCATCCCTCATTCGCTCCATCCCTCATTCCTCATTCCCCAATTCCCCCATCCCTCATTCCCTCCATCCCTCATTCCCTCCATCCCTCATTCCCCAATTCCCCCCATCTCTCATTCCCTCCATCCCTCATTCCCACCATCCCTCATTCCCTCCATCCCTTATTCCCTCCATCCATCGCTCATTCACTCCCTGACAAAAATACTATATTTAGAACAACATTTTATAGACATATGCATGCACACTCATACATCTATACATGTATACAGCTAAGCATCTATACATCTAAGCATCTACACACCTATACATTTATACATCTAAACATATATACATCTATACCCTACATCACATCTATAAATCTACACATCAATACATCTACACATACATACATCTACGCATCTACACATTTATGCATCTAAACACATATTATACATCTATACTGTACATCACATCTATAAATCTATACATCTCACTTGTGCATCTATACATTTGCGCGTATACACATTTATACTATCTACATTTAAACACATATATATTCAAGTATACACTCTATTCATCTATAGATCTATACATCTATTTATAGTAATCTTGTACTTTTGTATACACGAAAAAATACTCACAAACATATCGCGAAATTATACTAACAATAACAGCAGGCGCCCCCGCTCCCCCCCCCCCTCCTCCCCCCGCCCCCCCCGCTGACACGCCCCCTGCAGGGCAGACCCAAACTCCTGGCTGCGGGGTAAATTCGGCTCAGCCCCTCGCTGGGGGGTGGGGCCGTGGGGGGGGGTAGAGGTGGGGGGGGGGGGGTCACTGGAGGACCTGGATAGCTGGTCTACTGACAAACACTGCTCACAAACGCCAACAGTGCTGCCACCACGTGATAACCGCGCCACTTAAAGCTGCACTGCACAGTCCGATAAAAGCCTCACATTGTCAAAACCAACACAATTATCTAGATTTGCTTATATAACTTGAAGAGTTCAGGCGCAAAATCCCGTAAATGCCGATCCAAAAATGCAGTTTAAATAAAAGGTTTTTATCTGAAATCTTTTTAAATTCTAACCAATTCCACTTTTCTTATGTTCACATGATTATGGAGCAGTGAACAAAAAAATAGGAATGTAAAAAACATTACTGGTTGAGGGTTTGATTCCAATGTTTATATCAATTTGTGGATTGGCGTATACGGGGTTTTGTGCCTGAACTCTTCATATATATATCTAACTTAGAGACTGGTGCACTTATTCATCATTTGTTGCCACATAGAAAGGAATGCCGAGTAAATTTAATAGAGTTACTGCTGAAGCATATGGTGTCAGAGTTTTGGCATGAATGCCAAAACTAATTTTGTATATTTGAACTTCAAATATCTCCAAAGTTAGCCATTTAAAATAAAAGTTACTTCAAACTAAAATAAGGTATATAATACTAATAGCCATCAACCTAATATATTGATCTCAGAAAATTACAGAAGCTCAAAACCATCGGATTATGTGACTTTAAAAGAAATAGAGTTCAGGTAAAACTTGTCTAAATTGAAAGTAGTACTGGTCAGATGGTACGAGTACCATTGTCAGAAAATGATGAGTGTACCTCTATGGTACAGTAAACAGCACAGTCCGGGTTTTGGTGGTGTAATAATGGTTTAAGCGTTGGCCAACGATTGTTTGTTTGTTTGTTGTTTTATGTCCTAGCAATATCTAAGGTCATATCAGGATGGGTACTGACTTGTGACATTGCGCACTCGTGATGACTTTATAGTGCTGCCCCACTGGGAGATCAGGCCGCCAGCACCATGACCTGATATCCCACTCAGTCACATTATCCTGGCACTGAGCCAACAAGTCCTTGCCCTATCCTAATAATGCCGAGCGCCTGGCTAGGAAGCGACAAGTATCAATCTTTAAGTCATTGGTTTGACTAGACCAGAATTCGAACCCACGACCCCATGATCTACCAACATAGGAGAGGGACGCTCTAACTCATTCGACCATCCCGTCTGGTTTAAAAGAAATAGAGTTCAAGTAAAACTTGTCTAAATTGAAAGTAGTACCGGTCAAACGGTACTAGTACCATTGTCAGAAAATGATGACTGTACCTCTATGGTACAGTAAAGAGCACAGTTTGGTGGTGTAATAATGGTTTAAGCTTTGGCCAACGATGAGGGAGGGGTGGAGGGGTGGAAGGGGCGGAATGTGGATAGTTTTTGTTAGAGTTGCATAATCCCGTGTTGGTAGATCGTGGGGTCGTGGGTTCGAACCCTGGTCGAGTCAAACCAATGACATAAAAATTGATACTTGTCGCTTCCTAGCCTGGCGCTCGGCATTATTAGGATAGGACAAGGACTAGTTAGCTCAGTGTCAGGATAATGTGATTGAGTGGGATATCAGGTCATGGTGCTGGCGGCCTGGTCTTCCAGTGGGGCAGCCGCTATAAAGTCACCATGAGTGTGCACTGTCACAAGTCGGTATCCGCCCTGATATGACCTTAGATGTTGCTATGACGTAAAACAACAACAAGCAAACATAATCCGATAAAACTTAAAAGCATCCAATTTTCAAAAGCAAACCACTTCTCTACATTTGGTCGCACACATCCAACTTAGATATTGGTCAATCAATCAATAAATAGTTCCATCCTCTAGTCGAGGGTTGGATGCAATGGTTCTCCACTTGTCCCGATGGTGTGCTGTTCTGATAGACTGTGAATAATTCAAGCCTGTCCACTGTGAAATATTTGTAAACCATGATGTTCTTGGTCTCCCTCTCCCTCTGCTGGCATTCACCTTCCCTTCCAACAATGTACGGTATATTGAACTCTGACGAATGATGTGGCCAAAATAAATAAGTTTCTTTGTCTGTATAGTGGCTAACAAGCTTTTCTTATTTTTAATTTTTCTGAGAACTTTTTCTGGTACACTTATTTATTACTGCATAGAGAGGAACATTACACCAATTTGACAGAACATCAGGGATGAAAGTGGTCTCCGGCTATAATCGCAGAAATCAAGCCGAGATTATTTCACCGATGGCGAATTTCCGCGAAACCCCAGATCTTCTCCCATAGACTTAGCATTGTCAGGGAATCGCGGAAAAATACCGGAAGTAAGGTTTCAGCTATCCTTGTTGTGCCTATATTATCACCCATATGTAATTTATTCTTGTTTTGGGGTTTATGTTCTAACAAAATCTAAGGTCATATAAGAACCCGATTCGAGCTAACCGACTGTTGTCATATATATATACTGATTCCTGGGGATTTTGTGAACGGTAATCAGTGAATATAAAAAAATCGCGGAGGTCTTTCATCCTTGTAGAACATGTTACTGCTGAATCGTATGGAGTTAGAATTTTGACATGTTTTCACTTCAAATATCTCCAAGGTTATCTATTTAAAATAAAAGTTACTCCAATTAATCAATTAATCAATTAGTGCACATTATTAAAAGCAAATTAACGTAGTTATCTAAGAAAATGGTAGAAACCCAAAACCATCGGACTATGAAACTTTAAATGAATTGGAGCTTGAAATTCACGCTAGCAGGACCATTTAGAGAAAATAAATATTTGTGGGGAAAATGGTAATGTGTTTGTTAGTAAGAGCAGCCGTAGGTAACCCGCTGGGGGGTGCCGGGTTCGAGGCTATCTTCTTACCAACAGAACGCGCTCGGCGGAATTCGGCACAGATGTCAAAACGAGGCCGAGACGCAGGGTTATAAATATAATAAAGAAATAAGGCGAGGTGTTATCATTATCCAGGTGATGAAAGTGGTCGCCAGGCAAAAATCGTGGAAATCGGGCAGGTTCCGACAGAACCAAGCATGGTATTAGTATTTTTATATCAATGGCCAATTTCCATGAAAATGCGGACCCCCCCCCCCCAACCCCCCAAGGATTAGCATTGTCAGAGAATCGCGGAAAATTCCCCGACGTCAGGTTTCATCCACTACTATCCTTGCACTATCCTAGCACCATTATATTGATCAGTCAGAACAGACTATCCATGTAGAGCACTCCACTGTCCTTGTTGTGACTGTATTATTGCCCATGGTGAACCTTTTTGTTTGGGTTTTCTGTTCTAGCAACAGGTAAGGTGATATAAGAATGGGATTCAAACTAACCAATTCCTGTCATAAAACTATTATTATATTGGCATTTTGTGAAGTTATGCGGTGAATATAAAAAATCGCGGAAAATCCGCGAAATGGCGGAGATCTTTCATCTCTGAAATTTATCACCAAAACCAGTACCAGTCATACATCTTTCTTTTTGGTAATAACCTAGATTCGTGAAATGGAAATATAACTAAACGATGCCATCATGAAATACTTTAAATCCTTCCTATTTTGTTGTAGCTATATCGGTTATTTAAAAAAAAGGTTTTGGATTAAGCCACCATTTTTTCCACCCCGAGCATGGAGAAGCGTATTCGATTATTCGACCCGAGTCTGTAGGATGTGTGCATGCGCCAAAAAGTGGCTCGGGTGACCAGAGTTGATTAATCGATTATGCCCAAGGAGGTTGCAGATGCTGCCCCCCCAAATCCTCTTGCGACCAAAATGGTTGTCTGGAACAGTGGAAGTCGCCTAACATTTTCAGCACTTGCGACTGCTCGCTAACCACTCGCCAACTGATCACCCACCATTGTTTTCCCCACCATTTCTTGCTTTGGTCGCAAAGAGGTCACCGGGTTTTAGTCGCAAAGTGGTCGCAAGCCATAGTGTCATTTAGGCTTTAAATACAATACCACTTCTTGTACGCATTGCAGTGTGCAAGGTGTTATCATTATCCAAGTGATGAAAGTGGTCGCCGGCAAAAATCGCGGAAGTCGGGCAGGTTTCGACAGAACCAAGCATGGCTATTATATCAATGACGAATTTCCATAAAAATGCAGGCCCCCCCACCCCCCAGGATTAGCATTGTCAGAGAATCGCAGAAAATTCCCCAAAGTCAGGTTTCATCCACTACTATCATTGCACTATCCTAGCACCATTACATTGATCAGTCAGAACAAATGGCGGAGATGTTTCATCCCTGAAATTTATCACCATCACCGAATCTGATCCTGAGCTGAGTGGAACAGAACACACGTGCAGACTGCTGTTAGTGCCCCCCCCCCCCCCCCCCCACTAGTTGACACCAACTTTGGCTTCACGCGATAGATGTATGAGGTGTGAGTAATGGTGTGCGTATGTGGAAGGCTGGTTGGTTGTTGGAGTTTTAACTCCTGGCAACATCTAAGGTCGTATCTGGACAGGTACCAACTTGTGAGAGTGCGCACTCATGGCGACTTTATAGTGCTGCTTCACTGGGAAATCAGGCTGTCAACACCATGACCAAATTTCCCACTCAGTCACATTATCCTGATACTGAGCTAACCAGTCGTTGCTTTATCCTAATAATGCCGAGCACCAGTCTAGGAAGTGACAAGTACAAATTCTGCAAGTCATTGGTTTGACTCCACCAGTAATCGAACTCCCGACCTTCCGCACGGGAAGCATGCGCTCTACCGATTTGGCCAACACGTCCGGTTGTGAGGAGGGAGTGATCTACTTAAACACTGGAGAAGGAATATTGTTGCTTGCTATTTATTGGCTTTACATCCCAGTAACATCTAAGGTCATATCTGCTCAGGTACCGACTTGTGACAGTGCACAATCATGGCAACTTTATAGTGCTGCCCCACTGGGAGTCCAGGCCGCCGACACCATGACCCGATTTCAAACTTAGTCACGTTATCCTGATGCTGAACTCACCAGCCGACCTATTACTAATATTAGAGCACACATACATTGCATATTAAAGTTGCACAGTCCGATGGTTTTGAGTTTCGGCCATTTCTCTGAGATAAAAATATTAAATTGATTGTTATAATCTACCTTACTTTAGTTTAAAGTAACGTTTATTTTTAATGGGTAACTTTTGAGATATTTGAAGTCAAATTAGTTTTGGCAAGCACGCCAAAACTCTGACACCAAAGGCTTCAGTCATAACAGGTTTTTTATTAAATTGCATCAGTACCTCTTTTTAAGTGGCAACAAATGCTTAATAACTGCATCCGTATCTAAGTTAGATATGTAGGATAAAATCTAGATAATTGCTTTGGGTTTGAAAATTTGATGCTTCATCGGACTATGCAGCTTTAACACAGGTCTCTTTACCCGCTCATTGTGTGTGGGTGGTTGGGGGGGGGGGGGGGTACACAGAGATGTATGTGTGAGGATGTGGGTGTGGGTGTGGGTGTGTACGTATGTACCATTCGAAAAGCAAATTCTGGACAGCCGGGCAGGAATCCACAGTGAAACCATTGGGGAAGCCATATTTTATTTCAACATTATTCGCCGACTCGATTATATTTTATAACAGAACTTTAAAAACACTATAAAAAATATATATAAAAATATTGCGCATGCGTAAAGGGGTGGATTAAAGCATGTGTTTTTGTGCGCCACTATACGATGAATACCCATTATTACTTCCGCCATTACACACCTATGACTAACACCCTCCAATGGCGCCACCTGTCGACAGACGCACCCACGGGGAAGATTCACAGCAAATTCAATCAGCACCTTCTTTTCTCTGTAATTCCCTCACTCTCTCTCCCGCTCTCGTTGGTCCCCGCTATCTATCTCCGTCTCTCTCTATCCCCCCTCTCTCTCTCTCGCTCTTTCTCCCTCTCTCCCTCCATATCTCCCTCTCCCTGCCTCCCTCCCTATCTCTCTCCCTCTCCGCCCCTCTCTTTATCTCTCTCCCCTCTCTTTCTCCCGCCGGCTCTCTCTCTTTCTCTCTCTCCCCCTCTTTCTCCCCCTCTCCTTTTCTCTCTGCCTCTCTATCTCTCTCCCGCTCTTTCCTCCCCTCTCATTTTCTCTCTCCCTCTCTCTCCCTCTCTATCTATCCCACCGTCTCCCTCCCTCTCTCTCCCCCTCTATCTCACCCCCTATCTTTGTCTTTCTCTCGGTCTCCCTCTCTTTGTTCCCCTCTCTCCCCTATTTCTCCCAGAAACTCAAAACATCAGACTAATCATCTTTAAATTAGACTCCACTTTCCCAATTCTCTCGCATCTACCTCACATCTCTCTTTTCTCCCGCCTCCTCTCTCCTCCCCCCCTCTCTCTCTCCTCATCTCTCATGTCTCCATCTGCCATCCCCTTTCGCTCTTCCTCTCTCCGCCCCTTCAAATCCTTTCTGTTCCCCTCCCTTGCACTCTATCTCCCCCTCGCCCCCTCTCTCCCCCTCTCTCTCCTCTCACTCTCTCCCATCTCCCCCTCTCTCCGCTCTCACTCTCTCCCCCCTCTCACTCTCTCCCCCTCTCACTCTCTCTCGCTGTCTGTCTCCCCGCACACCTCTCCCCTTCAACCCCCCCCCCCCCATCTCACTCGCTTTCTCCAACCCTCGCTTGCTCTCATAATTCTTATCTGCTTATTCTTTCCACCGCACACCCTTCTCTCCCAGCCTTCCCACATCTGTCTCCATCTCTTCTCTCTCTTCCCCCCCTCCTCCCTCTTTATTTCCCCTTCTACCCCCCCCCTCCCCCTCCCCCTCCCCCCTCTACCTCCCTCATCACGCTTGGACACATAGTGTGCATCTTATCCCATCCAATAGGTTATTAATCATGTACAAACAAAACTACACCAGCTTTACAAAAATACCGCTTCCTAAGAAGGTCCCGTCCTGATATGACCTTAGATGTTTCCAGTACGTAAAACTCCAACAACCAACCAAGCTAGGAACGTATCTTTATATAATGTCGAATTAATCGGGCAACACACATATTAGGATCGCCTAGCCACCTAGCGGTAGCTCAATAACACCAACATGCCATATGGATAAATTGGTTGGTTGTTGGAGGTTTACATCCTGGCAACATCCAAGGTTATATCAGGACGGCATATGGATGCATGCATGCACACGCGCATTCATTCATTCGCTGCCGTTAATAAATCACGAGCACACTCATTTTGACATTCCATTTTTGTTTTGGCGGGAAAATAGAACGCCGTCTCCAAGTGCAGATGTCGTCTGCGGAACGGCAGGACGACCCATCACTCACAGCCCGCCTTCGGAATCTCAATCAATATTTTATTCAATCACGCGGAATTACGCGTTCCGCCGAGAGCCGGCTGGTCGGGGACGCTACGTGCATGGAGTCGCCTTGTTTTATCAAGAAATTACCGGCGCGCTGTCTGATATATTAGTCTTACAACCCCCACGGCACCCCTCCCCCCCTGCCCCACAACACACAAATAATACTCCCATAATGTGTCGCTGGTTACTCCACAAACCCCCCCCCCCCCTTCCATAAACCCGCCACCCTTCTCAGCCGGCTCACACACCCCTGACTCCCCCTGACTCCCCCGCCCCCCTGGCGACTCCTCCTGACTCCCCCTGCCCCCACCCTACCTCTTCCAACCTCACCCCCACGCCTACCTCCCCAGGCCCCCCACCCCCTCCCCCCTTCCCGCCCCTGGCGACACCCCTCCCCCCTGCCTCCCCATGCCACACCCCCATCCCCTGCCCCTACCTCCCCTGCCCCCCCCCCCCCCTTCCCCTCACCCTGCCCGCCCTTGGCGACTCCCCCTCCCCCCTGCCTCCCCCTGCCCCACCCCATCTCCTCTCCACTACCTCCCCCTGCCCCCTTGCCTCCCCCCCTGCCTGCCCCTGGCCCGCCTCTTATACACCGAAACTCACTTACTTATCGAGTTTTTATATCTTTCATATTTCAAGCACGCTCCCACCGGCCGTGGAATTGCCGCTGCCGCCCCGCCCCCCTTCCCCCCCCCCCCCCCCCAACGACTATTCACAAGACTTCATTCGGAATCTGCCTCCCCCGGCGCATGCGCCATCCCAGCAGAGTCGGGCCGCATCGAAGCCTGTTCTATTTCTTATTAAAACGCCAATTAGATTTTAATTTTTGCGCACTCCCCGCGGAACGGCCTGCAGAAATCCTCCGACGTCCCGCGGGACCCCCTCCTCCCCCCCCCCCACTCTCCTCCCCCCCCCCCCCCCCCCACACACACACACACTCACCCGCGTGCGAAATGCGTCGGATCCTCGCGGGAACGGAAGTGGAATTCTGGGACTCCTCATCCTGGCACCAATCAGAGGGTGTAGCGCATCCTGGGAGTTGGAGCCGGCGGGCTGTGATGGTGGGGGTGGGGTGGGGGGTGGGGGTAGGGGGTAGGGGGGTGGATGGAGAGTTTCTGCTGTCATTATAACCAGGGCACCTCCAATCTCTACCCACTGATGGGGCATGGTCTCGGCGGTGCGTTGCCATGGCACGGCCGATGCAGTCGGGGGAGGGGCGAAGGGAGGCCGGGAGGAAGGTGAGGGGGGGAGGGGTGAAGGGGGAGGGGTGGGGGGAGGCCAGGGGGTGGGATGGGGTGGGAGAGGAGGAGGGAGGGTCGAGGGAGGGACGGACGGAGAGGGGGAAGGAGTGGGGGATGGCGGGGGTTGTCAGGGGTATCGCCAGCGCGTAGGCCGTTGCTATAACAACGGATCGGGCGGTAGTTCTGGGCCCGTATGCATGGAGCAGTGTTAGCGGCGTGTGGTGTTATCCCTCTAACACCGTATAGCTATCACCGTTTATCGGCGGCGTCGAAACGGTATGCATGGCGGTCTAAACGGTGAGTGATAGATAAACGTGAATCTATTTATAGATTTGGGGTATCCCCTCCTCAAGTAACCGGCGAGCCACTGTTTTGCTCAATACGCTCGCTGGTGCCGCGGCGTCAGAAACAGCGGTTGTAATTTAGATCTCATTCTGGCAAATTGTGGCTGCGGAGCCGCTATTTTTATCTCGATTTGAACTTAAATGTGAAAATAAATACTTTCTGCCAATTCAAAAACAGTTTGTATGCCCTCTGCGCGATGATTTTGATGGTACGTTTATGTCTCGATTTTGGCATACCTGCTGGAACTTGTTGCCGGCGGGTCAACTCTATTCCTATAGCGATCGGTGAGGTTCAGCGTGACAAATGTGTTGTTAACGTACACAAATCTCAGCAAACTTTACCCCGTTTTACTTTGACTTTTCTTCCAACTACTATCACTACCAGACTACTACTACTACTACTTCTTCTGCTTAGATAGGATCGCACAGACAGGCAGAGACCAACAGACTCCTACTGACATATGTACACATGAATATTTCGGCCATTACGACTTGTCATTCCCACATTTCACAAAACCGCCCGTGAACGTGTGACTCTCTCACTGTGATTAGCGATACGTTTCATACACCGCGCTCTGATACAGACAAAAGAAAAATTCAGACAGTATAAGCACTACTAACCCATCTAACGCACACATACATATCTTACACACATCTCACGACAAAACACACCATACATCAATACAGCAAAACACACAAATAGATTATATTAGCTTCTCTGCCATCAACTTATTACCACAACGCTGAGACACTTGACCCGCGATATCTATTACAACTTCTAACAACCTACATATCAGCACCGACTACGGCCTCATCCATAATACCAATATTAACTACACTACTACTACTTACTACTACGTATACTTACTAATCACTACCACTACTTACGACTACTACTATCTACTACTACTAAACTACTACTTACACTACTCACTCCTACTTACGACTACTACTACTACTACTACTACTACTACTACTACTACAACTTCCACAACTACAACGACTACTTCAACTACTACTACTGCTACTGCTATGGCTTTTCCTGTGTCAGCCTGTCCTCCCAAGCGCCCGAGGAAGGCCAATTTTGCGGACCGTGAAATTCTAGTCCTTTTGGACGAGGTTATGCTCAGCAGAGATATGCTCTTCTCTGCTTTCAACAACACGATAACCCTGCAAGAGAAGAACATTGCTTGGGAAAAAATAGTGGACGCCATCAACGCATGTGGTGTTGCTAGGCGTTCACGGGCGGAAGTAAAAGAAAAATGGAAAGCGATGAAGTCCGATCTCCTTTCCCGGGAAAAAAAGGCGACTGACACGGGCGGAGGCCCCCCCGCGCGTACACAGTCCTACGACGAAAGCATCCAAAAGATCATTGGATTGCAGTCGAACCTATACTCGGGCATCAGTGGTAAGTTTATAGGGAACACTAATGCATGCCGTGTTTCTAGCGACCAAATACGTTTATTTGTCTATAGTAACAACGTAGTGTGAGGGCCACACTGTTACCTGCTAATCATAACATAAGTCGTGTTTATTATTTTAAAAGTTTATGTTCTATTCAATTCCAACATTTATGTTCTCAGCACTGAAGACACTTTTTTTTTTTTTAAATACAATTATGGCGTAAGGGCCATCTCGAGGCAAAGGCGCGTACGGCAAAAGTGCCAAATGGTTTTCTGCGCCAACTCACAAGAGCAACTTAAAAAGAAAAACACATGCCGCATATACAGAGCGAGATAATGGAAAGCATATTTTAACAGTCCTATGGTGTTTTCACCCACACCATATATATTCACTGCTAATCCTCTTTCTTTCTATTGTATCTTGCAGCGTCGTGTCCGGCCAGCTTTGACCGTATGTACAATTTTGTGTTTCCGTGAATATAGGGTGACATCTGCTGCTATTTCCTAAGTGGCGTTACAAATTTAGATAAATTACCCGCAAATCCGCATCGAGCTGCGCAGTATATTAAATTGAAGTAAACTAACCAGGAATCAGTTACCCCCGAAAACGTTATATGTCTAAGCTGTGTAGCAACCCGTAAATTACAATCAATACATTATCCCCGGACTAGTATGAACTCCTAGCGCACACATCCATATCCCGAAAGACAGGTTATCTACATATTCGACTGGTTGTATAGGCGTCTTGCGGATTTCAGCTAACTGCTCGCCTTTTGCGCAGAAGTAGGGGCTAACTAGTGATAGCGCATCGCCAATGTAGCCTACTGTAGGACTCTATGTGATTGACACCGCTCAACAGAGAATAGCGATCTATGTGAAATGCCCACCTAGTTTACATTAAACGGCACAATCGCAATGTTAACCTATTGCAGGGCCCTGTGAGCTGGAGGTTGAACAGGAGGTGGAAGTTGGCTGGTGTGAGTCTGTGGCGGCTTACGACCCCGACACTCAAGTGACGTCCTTCACCCTCAGCCACCCAGACACAGTGATATCGCCGAACCCGTTCCGTCCTACCGTGAGGCAACCAGTCAGCTCTACGGCGACCCCCTCTCCGCCCATTGATATAGGCCGTACGTTCATTTTCTATCACATGCCGTGCTTTCTACAATCAATTAATCGGAAATGGGGCTTGCATCACATCTAACTGTTACCTATCATTTGGCTAAACTTTTGTTTGAATTTTTACCTGTTGGACTCAAACCTCTTGAATGTTAGACACATGATTGTGTACTCTGCGCTATGTATGTGCACACGCTGGGTTACCAATAGTACAGTAGTCACTATTTTGAGGAATTTATGTGGAAAAATTTGCCAGCATCTACATGACACGTTAATGATCCCAGCCGTATTTCAATTGTATGACTTTTTCCTCCACTATATTGTGTCGTTATACTTAAACTACTAACTATTCAAGTCACAAGACAATTTCCATATAGCTTGCCAGTTAATTTTCTATAGGACATGATTGCTGCTCAAACATCGTGATTTTGTATTCAGATGCCGCAACTGTGACTGCAACCCCGCTGTCATACAGGGGCTCACGTGCGCGAAGACGCCGGATGACAGCATCGGCCACAGAGGGGCCTACTGAGCACGAAGAGCGTGTGTGCCTAATACGCTTGCTGGAAAGCGGTTTGGCAAAGAACAATGCCAAAATGGGGCTGATTGAGAGCTGTGTGGGCAACAACAAGGCTAAGCTGGAATTGATCGAAGCCCAGTGTGAGGCCCAGAGGGCTCAGACAGTTCTACTGAAAAGCCAGTATCGGAGAGAACTATTAGAGATAGCGAAATTGCAAAGGGATTTGGACTCCACCAACTAAAGACACACCTTTTGTAAGTCGCCTGGTAATGTAGCCATGACTTTTGTACTGTAAGCGCATTTACATTTCACAAATAGCTGTATGTACGCCAAACAGAGCGTCGGCCGGCGCTATAAATAGCTGTATGTACGCCAAACAGAGCGTGGGCCGGCGATATAAATATAAAAAGATACTTGACATATTTAGCATACTTTGCGTAATCATTGCACGCCACACAAAAAGCAATACATACTATCTTAGCAAACAAATGTCACTGCACAAGACATGGGATCGTAGTTTTTACAGGTTTGACCATCCTTATTGTTACAGATGTTACTTCCAATAACCTCACCCAACCCTTGTAAATTGTCAGTTATGTAATATATATATATACTGGTTAATAACATTGTCACGTCACTGTGCGAGGAGCTGAAAATGCGCCAACATTTGCAAAGTTGCCGCATGATGAGTTAGAAATAGTTGTCCACCAGTCGCTGGCGCGCAGCCTTGCCAACCTGAGAGCGGACACGCTCAGACTGGTGGTAATTATGGGGCCGGGCGTCATAGGGTTCATCGCGTTCCTCTCCCTGAGGCTCGTCCTCCTCGTCAGATTCCGCATCGGCTGGGACGTCTAGGTTGAGGCTTGTGGCTTTGTTGTGTAAAACAATACACGCTGTTATGACGCTGCAGGCTTTGACAGGATCCAGCCGCAGCCGACGCAAACAGTGCCAACGTCGTTTCAACACGCCGATGGACCTTTCAACAAGACAGCGCGCTCGCTTGTGACGGGTGTTGTAGGCCCTTTGCTGAGGGGAGTTTGGATGGAGGAAAGGGGTGAACAACCAGTCACGGAGCATATACCCGCTGTCCCCCAGCAGCAGGCCCGTGACAGGTTTTGCTTCCCCCTCGAAAGCCTCGAACAGGTACGACTCCCTGAGTATTCGCGCATCATGCACGCTCCCAGGCCACTTCACGATACAGTCGATGAATTTGAGATCCCCATCACAAATTACCTGAAGCAAAGAGAGGGGGAAAGGATGCTTAATGAAAGTACACAACACATGTAGGATATTATAGTTATTGGTGATGTTTCCAATCAAGCGCGAAATAATGCACTTGTTCGGTCACGGAGATAAGCTTGCAAATTAGGTACACCGGTATCTCGTTAAATTTTTATTCCCCAAACAAGTCACCTGTTTCTAACAGTTCAGTTGTTATAAAGGTATTTAATCTAGGGAACAAGAGAAATCAAAGAGTATTTCGGTGATTTTAGGGATTATGCCAAAAAAATTTTTACACAAAACTGTCTTTGCTATTTGGCGATTATTGACTGGACATTAACACTCATTTTCACTAGAATTTACCTGCACATTGATGGAGTGGTAGTGTTTTCTGTTAACAAACTCGTGCTCATACTCCCCGGGTGCTTGGATACGGATCTGGGTTCCGTCGATGCAGCCAAAGACGTTTGGAAATCCGGAGGACGTGAAGATTTTCTGCTTCGTACGTTCGGCCGCCGCCTGTGTGGGCAGTCTAACACTCTGGGGGAGTTGGAGTATCAGTGCCTCCGTGACCCGAGGGACAGTACGCGAAACGGTGGACTGATCCACGCCAATCAACTCCCCGCAGACATCTTGGAACGAACCGGATGCGTAGAAGCGCAGGGCGATCATTACCTGAAATATAATTGTGGTGATCAACAGGACATTGCCTATTTGCTAGTCTTTTTGTCTCTCTTAGATACTTGAAACATGTTGTTTGCTTAACACTACTGTCTTTGTTTGTGAAAAGGTATCACTGCTGAAAAAGATTCATAACACTCTATGTTATTCCAGAATCGTAACCTAAAAAATGTTGCTCGATGTGTAATCCAATCACTTGTTTTTTGAGCTAGTGTTGTCTTGTTTAGATACATTTCATCGATGTTTTTAGAAACTGTTGTTGTGAATAGTTCAACTGCGCTGGAAAATAACCAATAATCATCGCAGCGACTCTTGTATTCTTGAATTAAATGACAAACACTCATGATATTCCAGAAATCCTAAAAATGTTGTCGATGTGTAATCCAATCACTTGTTTGCTAGGTGGTGTTGTTTTAGATACATTAAATTTGTTTATATAAATGTTGTTGTGAAAAGGTTCACTGCTGGAAAATAACATAACATTTAGCGACCTAGTTTATGAATAAAATGACAAACACTCATGATATTCCAGAAAGCCTAAAAATGTTGTCGATGTGTAATCCAATCACTTGTTTGCTAGGTGGTGTTGTTTTAGATACATTAAATTTGTTTATACAAATGTTGTTGTGAAAAGGTTCACTGCTGAAAAATAACATACCATTTAGCGACCTAGTTTATGAATAAAATGACAAAGACTCATGATATTCCAGAAATCCTAAAAATGTTGTCGATGTGTAATCCAATCACTTGTTTGCTAGGTGGTGTTCTTTTAGATACATTACATTTTGATATATAAATGCGCTACAAAAAAAAAAGCTTAAAATAAAAAAAAAATAGAGCTCTGACTAGTTTACTGACTAACATCCTTATAGAGCCTTAGGGCGAATAGCTGGCTGTTTGCGTAACAAAAAAAGAGAATACCATAGCAAAATTGCCATCCTACTCTAAGCACCAACCTCTCGTAATAATTGACAGCACATCGTTAGTAAGAGAACTAACCTGTAACCCATTATAATTGAGAAAGAAATAGTTATCAACAGCATTATCTTTCCTGGGAGCCTCTGCCTATGGGCCAGAGTAGTTTTACATTCTAGATTTAGTGTCTAACTCCACATGTGAACATTGGCTACAGCACTTCATAGAGAATGTGTCACAAAGCACCTTGCCCTACAACTGCGAATTCCTGACACACATAATATTTGTTTGTGTAAGTAGCAACAATAATAAAGAAATAAACGTTTTCAAATGTTTCAAATGTTTTCCTTGTCATAGAAGTAATTGTTTAGAGACATTTATTGGGATTTTTACAATTACGCCATAGCTACTTCATTGCGGGGTGGGGGGGGGTAGTAACTGAACCGTACGTCCTTTAAAAATGTAATAAAAATTTTGCTATCATTATAGTTGTTTACTCAGACGGACTGTTGAAATATAAATAGATATGTAACGTTTAATTGTTACGTCTTAGGTAGTGCCATTTGCATGGACTTTAAAGAAAACCATTTTTCAAATCGCGTGCGGTAAGGTAGTGATTGATATATCTAGAACTGGGAGGCGTTGAGTAGCGAGCTTAGCATCTAGTAAATGCTGAAATGTTTTAAATTCATTTTTAATGGTAAAATCCATCAAGTGACAGAATTGTTCCTACCTGCAGCAGCGGGGGAAGGGATCCCAAACGGTTCGGCAGATTGATTTGTTGCGCGACCGAGTCTGTGATGGAAAGAATGTCCTGTCGCCTGAACCGGTACTTCTCGTAGATCTCTTGATCGTCATAATTATCAAATGGATGGGTTCGATCACGGAATATTCTGTTTCTGTGGAGCAAACGCCTTCCAAAGTACCGCCGATATAGAAACAACTCCATCGTCAACAATGACTAACACCGATGTAAACCACTTATTTGCTGGTGTTAGAATGTCCGACTATAAACGCGCGGTGTTTGACTAACACCGCTCCACGCATAGCAACTTTTTGGCGCTAAACCAGAAATCCCGCCCTAAACGCGTTTTGACTCGCTAACACTGCTCCATGCATATGGCCCCTGGTGTCTTGCGGGTGTTGGGCGCGCGGTATATGGCCCCTGGTGTCTTGCGGGAGAGGGCGCGGCGGTCGTCGTGGGACGCTGGTACCGGTGTGAGGCCTGGCTCAATCGTCATTATCAGTGGCCATTGTTGGGTACCAGCGGCGCGCCCCGGGCCCCTTATCAGCGCCCGGCCGCCGTTTTACAAGGGCCGCCCCCCGACCGCCTCCCAGTCCCACCCACCCCGCCCCGCCCCCCGCCCCCTCCCGCCCCAGCTCGCCAGCAAGCAAGCAGACGACACTCCAGCAGTACTTCCGTGTAAGTGAACTGCTTGTGCCGACCTCACCATCCGTCCACAATCCAAGAATTCCGAGGTCCGCTGGCTACTTTATAGTGCTGCCCCACTGGGAGACCTCAGTGAGGACTGAAGCTGCAACCTAGAATGCCGGTTCGCAGCGGTAGTCTACATGGTGGAAGATGGTACCCCCCCCCCCCCCCCCACCCTCCCTCCCACGTCTGTCCACTCTAGAAAGAAGATTCCCCCTACCCAGGGGTGAATGACAATGTAGTTTAAAAACGAGCGAAAACTGTTTTCGTATGGAACAGGAAGTGGAATGCCTGGTTCCAGCATTCAGTGTCTACCTACATTGGCATCGAGTTGGTGAAATGGCAGAGGATGTGAACAAGCAAGATAGCGACCACAGAATGCTGCCGAATTACTGTCCATTAAAGTATATGTTTTATTATGTTTTTCAAATCAGAAGTAGCGAGTAAATATGAAGATGTATGTGAAGAATATATTTTGCTTTCTAAATTAAGAATTTATGTGCTGATTTAATTTTCCCAGCCTCTCACCACTTTTTCTAATGCGTTGTTTTTCAGCCCTACTGCAAGTACGAGGTGAATCTTTTATTTGTGTTTACCCCAATCCTTCACTATAGAACCTGCACTTTAAAGTCACTTTGCACTTCCAACCACATGCCTCCTGATGACCAAATAGGGTAGGTTTGTTTGTTGTTGTTTTACATCCTAGCAACACCTACGGTCATATAAGGACAGGTACCGACTTGTGACAGTGCGCACTCATGGCGACTTAATAATGCTGCCCCAATGGGAGACCAGACCGTCAGCACCATGACCTGATATCCCACTCAGTCACATTATCCTGACACTGAGCCAACCAGTCCTTGCCCTATCCTAATAATGCCGAGCGCCTGGCTAGGAAGTGACAAGTGTACATTTTTACGTCATTGGTTTGACTCGATCAGGGTTTGAACCCACCAACCCATGGTCTACCAACATGCTCTAACTCATTCGGCCATCCCGTCTGGTCCAAAGGTGGTAGGAGTATTGCCATACACTTGTGTCTAATGGAGTTTGCCGTGAAATTGCCATAGCACATATTTTACATTAGATACAATACCACTTCCTGTATCATGGCGTATGTGTATTCACCTCCCTCCCCCACACCCCTGACCTTCCGCCGTTTAAGCTGTAGCTGTGACCTGCTGTGCTCGGTCACAGCTTCACTCCTCCCCAAGGCACCAGCGGAAATAGGAATACCCGGATTGGCTACAGTTATAGGTAGTTACAATGTATATGTAAGATTATCATTACCATTTTCAATTAGATAATTAAGAATGAGCGGCGGCTTTGTTATCCAGAATTAAATTCATTTGCTAAGAAATGATTAATGGCCAAAGGATTACGGTGATCTAATTATTAATAATGACAAAATTATTAAGCATGAATGTGCACATTACATTCACCCAATATTGGTGAATATATTACATTTAATATTATAAAACGTGAAGTAATGTGAGTGCCTAGAACTGCCAGTCATTTCTACCTACATAATTGATTATACATATTGGTTATTATGTGATATATAAATACATTATTTATATAATGTATTTATATATTATTTAACGGAGGACCAATAGCTTTTGACCCGAAAATGCTTGATCGCCTCACCTGCTAGAAATGCAGCAGCCTGGGCGACATGGGTTTGCACTCATGTAGGCAAACCCACTATGAGTCGCCGCCGAGTTGGCGCAAGCGCTACCATCACCCTCACTCTCATCGGAAATTTTGACCATAAATAAATGGTAGGCTAAATTGTTGGCCAGCCAGAGGTATCGATCTCAACCAACATAGATGTTACGTTGTCTCTTATGGAGTCTATAATAATATGGGGAATATAAGACTGAAGAAGGGAGCTGGCAAGTGATAGTTCACACACAAGAACATAGGTGGCGCCAGGGACCAATAGGTGGTGGCATGAGGTGGCTATGAAAGACCTCCAATAACATACTTTAAACGTCTTAATTGATTATATTCACATAATAGCATTTATAATGGGCTTATTATATCAGAGATTCCATAATATAATAATATATATATAATAGCTAATAAATAGATTCTATAATATACATATTATAGAATATATCTATAATATATATTACATAATCTATCTATAATCTAACTCATTGAAAATATCTATAGTATATATATAGATTTGTCTATAATATACATATTAATATTATTGAATATTTCTCAAATATAAATAAAAACAGAAAATATCGATAATATATGTATTATAATATATCTATAACCTATATCATAGAATGTCTCTATCAATATGTATTATATCTATTATATATATAATGGAATATAGCAATAATATATATTATAGAATTGATCAATAGCACTTATATTATAGAATCCAACATATACAATGTTGTAAACAATGCTGGAATTCGCTACCATACTTGAGTGGCTTGACATATATACAAACATGTTGATATATTTACTTTACTTTACAGCGGTGAACGACAACGGAGTCTAAATACAGGCGAAAATAGCTTTAGTATGGAACATGAAGTAGAATGCCTGGCACCAGTGTCAAATGGTTACTTATATCAGCACAGAGTTGGTGAAATGGGAGAGAATGCAAAAAGACAAGATGGCGGCCAGAGAATGCCATCGATTTCACTTTTAAATTGCATTAAAGTATATGTTTTATTATATTTTCCAACTCAAAAGTAGTGGGTAAATATGAAGACGTACATATATTGTGCTTCTTAAATTAAGAATTTACCAGCTCAGTTAATTTCCCCAGCATGTCGAAATTCTTCGCCAGCTTTTCTAATAGGTTGGTTTTCACCCATGTACTGGAAGTACGGGGTGAATCTTTTATCTACCGTTACCCCTACTGAGATGCACTATGATGACCTACATATTTGATGCCGTGAGAGCCAGACGATAATGTGGGTCGCATCACTGGCGACATACACAAGTATTCTGAGCTGACTTGATCAGTGACACTCCATTCATGATGTATAAGAATGTGGACAGTTGGACCGAGTCAGGCTCACGAAAATAGGCCAAGTGGGGAAAGTTGTCGGCGTCGAGTATTGGATGTCGGCCTCGAGTGGCATAATTATAGTTTAGTATTGACAGAGGTGTTGGAATGTCCTTAAATTTATCCTGAATGTAAAGGTAGAGAAAATACAACAACCTCATTTGTTTCCAGGATAATTTAATATAAAACAAAGAAATGCACTACACTTTAATAATTGCGACGCCGACATCTGTTAAAGTTGTCGGCGTCGAGCATTGAATGTCGGCATCGAATGGCATAATTATAGTTTAGCATTGACAGAGGTGTTGCAAAGTCCTTAAATTTATCCTGAATGTAAAGGTAGAGAAAATACAACAACCTTATTTGTTTCGAGGATAATTTAGTATGAAACAAAAGAAATGCACTACATTTTAAGAATCGCGACACCGACATCTTAAATTGACCACCAATTGGCCCATTTTCGTGAGGCCGACTCATATATATAGATTTTTGGTGGTACAGTGAGTGGTGGCTACAGAGTGAGTTGGGTGGTGGCGCCCTGATCGGAGCTGAGGTTGACTAGGCTGGAAAAGATGACTAGTCCAGACTCCAGCACTCAATAACTGGGGGAGTGCTGGGAGCAGGAGGGATATTCCGGGCTATTATACTCGTATAATTCTTATACAGCATATATATTGTACATAGTTGAACCTAACACTGACTATCAATCTCTAACATGCTACACATATATACAACTGAATAGAACCACATATCAAAGAAAACTATATACAAATAATATATATTCTCGCAAATTCCTCTGGCGGTAGTAGTTGGCTGGGGGCGGGGAGTTCAATGATTAGATTGCACTGTGGGTGAGGCATAGTCTCAGGGGGTGGGGGGCGGGACGCCGGGGAGAGTTGCCATGGTAATCGGCCATGCAATGTTGATGTGGGAAGTCGTCTGCCTTTGGTAGTTCACAGAGATCAACAAAGTCCACCCAAGTCCGGACAATTTCTACACTGAATTAAAGCTGCATAGTCCGATGATTAATTGAACAAATATATATAGTAGATATCCCTATAAACTTAAATCATTAAATATTCCTTAAAGCTGCATAGTCCGATGAAAACATCAAATTTTCATAACCAAAACCATTATCTAGATTTTATTCTACATGTCTAATTTAGATACTGTTGCACTTAGTAAACATTTGTCACCACATAGAAGGGGATACTCCCAATTTAATATAACCTGTTACTGCAGAAGCCTATGGTGTCAGAATTTTGGCATGCTTGTGAAAACTAATTTGACATGTTTATGCTTCACATATCTTAAAAGTTAGCCATTTAAAATAAAAGTTTCTTTAAACTAAAGTAAGGTAGATTATGACAATCAATTTAATATATTTATCTCAGAAAAATGACAGAGACCAATACCATCAGTAACCTATGTAGCAACACGTCCCATGGGACTATGGAACTTTAAATCACCTTAATATATATCCTTCTATGTATCAAGACATACTTCTTTTCTTTTTGGTCAATTAGTTGTTTAAGAGAGGGGAAATTTCAATCGTGGACGGTCGGTCTTCCTCATTCCAGTGCTCCTTGCCCTATCCTAATAATGCCGAGTGCCTGGCTAGGAAGCGACAAGTATAAATTTTGAAGTCATTGGTTAGACTCGACCAGGGTTAAAACACACGACCCCACGATCTACCAAGCATGGGAGACGGACGCTCTAACTCATTCGGCCATCCCCATCTGGTCAGATAATAGTCTTAATAAGTTCAAAAATGTCCAACTTGGATATGTAGGTCTAAATCTAGATAACTGTTTTGCTTTAGAAAATTTAGGGATTTTATTGGACCTTTGCACCTTTAACTTAAAGCCGCATAGTCCGATGAAATATCAAATTTTCAAAACCAAACCAATTATCTAGATTTGATCTTACATATCTAACTTAGATATTGATGCTCTTATTAAGCATTTATTTCTGTGTAGAAGGCAATACTGAGTCAATTTAACAGAACCCGTTACTGCAGAAGCCTATGGTGTCAGAGTTTTGGCAAGCTTTCCAAAACTAATATTCCATGTTTGCACTCAAAATATCTCAAAAGTTTACCATTTAAAATAAAAGTAACTTTGAACTAATGTAAAGTAGATACTAGTGATCGATCTAATATATTTATCTCAGAAAAAATACAGAAATTCAAAACCATCGGACTATGCAACTTTAAGAAAACACCTCCAGCATTGAGCACACAGGCCACGAAGGTGACTCAGTGACAATTGGGAATGAGTAGTATAGGCAAAATGGACTAATGAGCAGACACTGGAGTTGTTGTTGTTGAAGATTTATACTGCCTATCATGGATAAGCCTGAATAGGCTTGTTTTCACCATTAGACAGTTTGTCGATAGAAAGCCCGAGCCTACACTTTTACCGACCCAAGGGATTTTTAACCTCCCACACCACATAGACATGGTATGAGAGCAACCGGCCTTTGATGACGCTGTAAGTTATACACAGCGGTGGAAATCCAAATTGGCAGAGATGGGGGCATGAATCGAACCACCGACCTTCAGATTAGGAGTCCGACCTAGAAAAAAGTCAGACACTCTAACCACTCCGCCACAGAGAACACCACACACGTGGGATGGGAAAGGGTGGTCAGGGATGGCTCTCAGTAAAACACCACTTCTCCCAGACTCATATCGGAGCACACTGGCACACTGCAGTGCAGCTGGATCCCAGAGATTGTTTGGGAAGTGGGAGATGATGGCTAATTGTCCGTCACTTAACCCATAGCCATGGCACACTGCGTTGATTATGGATCACATAGATCGGTTGGGCGGTGCGGCTGAGGGTTATTTTGTCTGTTATTTGGTGTTTTACATCCTGGCAACGTTTATGATCATATCAGCACGGGAACCGACTTGTAACATGCGCACTCATGGCGATTGTATAGTGCTGCCCCCAGTGGAGGACCAGGACCTTGGCACCATGACTCATTTTCCAATTCAGTCACATTATCCTGATACTGAGCTAACCAGTCCTTCCTCTATCCTAGTAATGCTGAGCGCCAGGTTAGGTACTGACAAGTATCAAGTCATTGGCTTGATTCGGCTGGGATTCAAACAACTCTCGACCTTCCGCAAGGGAATCCTGTGCTCTTACCGATTCGGCCACCGCGTCTGGGCTGGAGGTGAGGTATAAACATACTTTTCCCCATATCTATGGGATACTGCATCGCGTCTGGATCTCATAGAGAGAGAGAGAGCGGGGGATGGGAGGAGGTGTGGGAGAAACATATATTCTCTCATAGCAAACCGGGGAAACACACCGGCATACTGCAAAGATTTGGATCACATAGTCTCACACAGCCCATGCGGTACTGACCGGCACACTGCACTGGAGGCAGTCCTACACCTAGTCTCAGTCCGATTGTTTGCTTGCTTGATTTTGCCATTAATTTTGTTCTTCTGGAAATGTCGAAAAAAAACTAGAACAACGCCTAGGCCGAGAAGTGAAAATGACACTCTCGGATTAACTCCGAAACTTCTTGCTCCTGTGTGTATGTGTATGTATATGTGTATGTGTATCTGTAGGTATATGTGTGCACCTGTGCGCACACCCATTGATGTGACCAGACTGGATGGTCGAATGATTTGAGCATCCGTATCCCGCTTTGGTAGATCGTGGGATTCAAACCCACGAGCTAAGAACACTGGTTGAGTCAAACCAATGACTTAACAATTGATACATGTCACTTCCTAGCCAGGCATTCAGTATTATTAAGATATGGCAAGAACTGGTTGCCTCAGTGTCAGGATAATGTGACTGATTGGGATAGCAGGTCATGATGCTAGCAGTCTGGTCTCCCAGTGGGGCATCACTATAAAGTCACCATGAGTGTGCACTGTCACAAGTCAGTACCCGTCCTGATATGACCTTAGATGTTGCCAGGATGTAAAACTCGAACAATTAAACCAACCATCCCATGGGTGTGGGTGTGGGTGTGGGTGTGGGAGTGGGTGTGGGTGTGTGGGTGTGGGTGTGTGGGTGTGGGTGTGTGGGTGTGGGTGTGTGGGTGTGGGGTGGGTGTAGGTTGGTGTGGGTTGGGTGTGGGAGTCGGTGTGGGTGTGGGTGTGGTGTGTGGGTGGGGTGTGGGTGCGGTGCGGGTGTGGGTGTGGGTGTGGGTGTGGGAGTGGGTGTGGGTGTGGGTGTGTGGGTGTGGGTGTGGGTGTGTGGGTGTGGGTGTGGGTGTGGGTGTGTGGGTGTGGGTGTGGGTGTGGGTGTGGGTGTGGGTGGGGCATGAGTAAATGGTGGCGGGGTGGGATTCAACCTTGATTTATTGCTGACGCTGCACTTCTGATGCTGCAGCCTGCGCTCTGCAGGAGACATACGTACCCACAACACTAGTTGACTGCACCTCACAACTTGTCTACCACCGTCCTACACGCACGCACCCTGCGCAGCTTCCGTCCGCATTGGACACTTCCGCCGCGGATTCAATCTTCATGCCTCGCGATGACCGGACCGATTTACCCCGACCCGACCCGACCCGACCGATCCGACAGTCGGACGGCAATATGAATGCGGCCAAATCGGGCTATAATGAAATCGGCTCAGTCAGTGCAGTGTATATACTCGCGTTTCATTTCTTTTAGTTTGTTTGTAAATATAGTCCATTGTTTGTAAATATAGTCCATTCATTGAACAAAAAAGTATGTTGTCATCGCCATTGCAGTCGGGGGGGTCTGTTCAGTTAACGCCATGCATTATTTTAACTGGCGTCTTACGGTTTGCTTGTTTATCACCTATCACTTCTCCACTTCACTTTACAGCATGAGCCCCCCCCCCCCACTACACACACACACACATACACAAATTTCTGCTTCTGAAGCAGGTACCACGTGGTACAGATTCTGTTGTGCGCTGTCACAAGTCGGTACCCTTTATGTTCGTTTGTTGTTGGAATTTTATGTCATGGCAACATCTAAGGTCACATCAGGATGGGTACCGACTTGTGACAGTGTACACCCATGGTGACTTTATAGTGCTGTCACATGGGGAAATCAAGGTGCTGGCACCATGACCCAATATCCCACTCAGTCACATTATCCTGACACTGAGCTAACCAGTCATTTCCCCATCCTATTAATGCTGAGCGCCTGGCTATGAAGCGACAAGTATCACTGCTGTAAGTCATTGATTTGACTCAACCGTAAACCGAACTCCCGATCTCCCGCACGCGAGGCCTGCACTCTACCGATTCGGCCACCACGCCCGATCCCACTCTGTTGTGCACTGTCACAAGTCACTAGGTACTCTGTTGTGACCCCTTCATGACATGACCTTCCATGTCGCCAAGACGTAAAACTCCAACAACCCATCATATGTTGTGACCTTAGCTGTCACTAGGATGTAAAACCCCAATCACTGTCACAAGTCAGTATCCATTACGCACTGTCACAGGTCAGTGCAAAATGTGTTGTGCACCATCACAAGAGCATATATCCATTCTATATCGCACTGTCACAAATCGAGACCCCATTCTGTTGCGCACCGTCACAAGTAACTTTCTATTCTGTTAGGACTTCAGATGTTGCTAGGACGTAAAACCCCAATCACCGATCACAATCCCCAACCTTCCAGCCATACCTCACCCTCCACAGCTCACCTCCATACCACACAGCTTGCCCTCCACGGTCAATGCCCCCACCCCACCGCACCCTCCACCCCCACCCCCCATACACGCGCATGCGCGCCTCTCAATTCTCACGCTCGCGCCGCGCGTCCGTCCGGGGTGCCCGCGGGGGGCGTCTATTGTGCCACGTGACGCCCGGCGACAACCGGGGTTCACCCGGGGGAAGCCAGGCCGTGCTCAGCGGGCGGCGGGCCGGGGCTGGGGGCGGCCTGGGGCTGGGCCGGGGCCGGGGCCGGGCCGGGGCGGGGCGGGGCGGGGCCAGGGGGAGTGGTGGGGAGGGAGTGGGACGTCCTGCCGACCCTGTTTTACTCCACACAGCCAACCACTGAACAAAATAAGGAAATTACTAAAATTATAATTTTGGTATCGGTGCCCTTATAAGTTATACCAAGACGCTATGTGTCAGATGGGATGTCCAAATGAGTTGAGCGCCCGCCTCCCGTTTTGGTTCGAGCCCCAGTTTTTTAACCCTGGTTAAGTCAAAGCAAAGACTTAAAAATGGATACTTGTCGGTACCTAAGCCTAGCCCAACACTTGGCATTACTAAGATAGAGCAAGGAGCAGCGGAATAAGGGCGACCAATTGTCTGCGATTGAAGATTGACCTGTTTAATCACCTAAAGGGGCTGTCACATTAGGGTTTTTTGCGGGAGCGTACGGCGGCGTAGGCGCTTTACGTCATATATGTCGGCATATGCCGTCATACGCAGCCATATGCTATGCATACGCTATGCATACGCTATGCGTACGCTCCGCATATGCCGTCATGTGCCGGCTTATGCCGGCCTATGCCGCTGTACGCCGCCATACACTTTCTCCCATCCGTCCGTCCACATTTTTTTGTGCATGCTCAAAAAATCTCGACCTACAGGGGCGTATGGTTCATACGCTCCTCATACGCTCCTAAAACAATCATACGCTCCTCATACGCTCCACATGCCAATCAAAACCGTCAAAAAATGTCACAGCACGCTCCCATATGCTCCTCATACGCTCCTCGTACGCTCCTCATAGGTTCCACATACGCTCAAAACAACCCAAGAGGTCACCAAAGGCCAGCATGCACAGTTTTTACGTAGGTTTTCAATACGCTCCCACCATAGGCCGTAATGTGACAGGGCCTTAAAGTAATTTAAAAATAGATTTTAACGTCAAATATGGGAAAGTTATCCTAATACGGGCACATTATCTTCACAGTGGACAAGTATCTTTATAGGGGACACATATCTTTCCATGGGATACTTAGCTTTACAAGAGACAGATGACAGATATATTTACATTGAACAAATATCTTTGAATAAATCAATAAATGAAGAAAGAAACAAATAGGACCATCCAACAAATTTTAAACTGAATATTGTGGACAAAACATTTCAAGTCGATGAAATAATAAGCTTTTAATGTCAATCTTTTTTATATATATATTTTTTAAGTTTTGTCGAAAGAGTTGATAACATTTTGGTAAGACGCCGGTCCACGCACCCACCCACCCACCCGTCCATCGGGGGACCTGGAGGAGGGGGAAGGAGGCAAGGGGCGGAGCGTCCCGGGGGACGCGGGCCGGGGATCCGCGGAGCGGTGTGTCTCCCGTTACACCCATACTCACACGGTTATAAATGAGGCCACACACTCCCACCGACACACAAATCTCACTGTGCCACGGGCACCATGGCTGCCAGAATCGGCATTCACAGACATGGGCAGGGACTGTCAACTCCTCACTGTCTTTAAATATATATATATATATATATATATATATATATATATATATATATATAGTATATGTTGCATTAGCTATAAATGATATTATACTATATATATAGTTAATATGTTATAGATGACCAGCTGACACAGGGCTTATCATACATATTTATTCTATATATTTATTTGATATATTTATTCCATGTGTTTATTCTCTGTGTTTATTCTCTATATTTATTCTCTATATTCATTCTCTATATTTATTCTCTATATTTATTGTCTATATTTATTCGCTATATTTATTTTCTATATTTATTCTGTTTATTCTCTATATTTATTCTCTATATTTATTCTCTATATTCATTCTCTATATTTATTCTCTATATTTATTCTCTATAGTTATTCTCTATATTTATTCTCTATATTCATTCTCTATATTTATTCTCTATATTTATTCGCTATATTTATTCTCTATATTTATTCTGTTTATTCTCTATATTTATTCTCTATATTTATTCTCTATATTTATTCTCTATATTTATTCTCTATATTCATTCTCTATATTTATTCTCTATATTTATTCTCTATATTTATTCTCTATATTTATTCTCTATATTTATTCCCTATATTCATTCCCTATAATTAATCTCTATATTTATTCGCTATATTTATTCTCTATATTTATTATCTGTGTTTATTCTCGATTTTTATTTTAGATATTTATTCTAGTTATATATTCAATGCGTACTCTAAACACATTATTTATTAAGAACAGACACATGATTTAACATAGTCTATATATTTATTTTATATATAATAGATCCAGTATCTGATGTTAATAAATAAAATATGAATAATCCTGAAAATATTCACAAGGAAATGTGACCAACAGACACATGTGAACCACACACACACACACACACACACACACAGAAACAATGACACTCACAGTTTGGCTAATGCTGGGCTTTGCCGAAGCTGGGGAGGGCTGAGTGACAGTTGGGTTCTGACAACATAATGCTCGGCGTAAAATAGCCGACAATAGGGACTTAAATGTTGCTAGATTCCCGACAGTGTACCGCTTAATGAATTCAACGTGCTACCAGAATAACTTTTTTGTTCTGTTGTTGTTTTACGTCCTAGGAACATCTAAGGTCATACCAGAATAACAGAATCTATGGCAGAGTGGTTAGAGGGTCTGACTTTTTTCTGTCAGACTCCTAATCTGAAGGTCAGGGGTTCGATTCCCGGGGCCCTCCCCACCTCTGCCAATTTGGATTTCCACCGCTGTGTATAACTTACAGTGTCATCAAAGGCCAGTTGCTCTCATACAATGTCTATGTGGTGTGGTAGGTTAAAAATCCTTTGGGTCGGTAAAAGTGTAGGCTCGGGCTTTCTATCGGCAAACTGTCTAATGGTGAAAACAAGTCTATTCAGACTTATCCATGACAGGCAGTATAAATCGTCAAGAAAAAAAAGAAAAAACAGAATGGTTGCAGACAAGCTATAGTCTGACGACTGCACAGTCTGCTGTCGACAATCCATCGGAAACTACTGACCAATACATCAGTCCTGAGTTCTCAGAGTTGCTGCAGATATAGCGACTAGTCACTATATTTCTGCACATAAATAGTCCACTATGATCAAATATTGTCTATGCGAGTCTAAATAGGGGAATCCCCACCGATGCATTCTAAGCTAGGGAAATTACAGCTGAGGCCTTGTTCTGCCAAGTAGCGCTAGCTTACGGTATGTTTGGGTCTGAGGACAGTGGCTACTGATAGGTTATTTTCAAATATGTGGTGGTATTGGTTAGAAGTGACCATAAAAACAATCCTCATTTAGTTACCATTTTGTTCTTCTTTTCTTTCTTGAAGATTTATACTGTCTATCATGGATAAGTCTGAATAGACTTGTTTTCGCCATTAGACAGTTTGTCGATAGAAAGTCCAAGCCTACACTTTTACCGACCCAAGGGATTTTTAACCTCCCACACCACATAGAGATCGTATGAGAGCAACCGGTCTTTGATGACGCTGTAAGTTATACAAAGTGGTGGAAATCCAAATTGGTAGAGGTGGGGGGACGGGGGGGGGGGAGGGAGGGGCATGGGGAATCGAACCACCGACCTTCAGATTAGGAGTCCGACCTAGAAAAAAGTCAGACACTAATCACTCTGCCAGAGAGAACAGTAGTATACCATATGACATATTGCTACGCATACTTGACAAAATACTTCGTTGACATTGTCGCTTGTAAGTTGTAGGAGCATTCCATGTTGAGTTGCTATTTGTTTTACATTCTAAACATGTACTATATTGACCAGACGGGTTGGCCGAATGAGTTGAGTGTCTGTCTCCCCTTTTGGTAGATCATAGGATTTGAACCCACGGGTACGAACCATGGTCAAGTCAAACCAATGGCTTTAAAATTTATACTCATCGCTTCCGGCATTATTGTCGACACGTATTCTATATTTACCGGTGTCGGCCCGGTAAATATAGAATACGTGTCGGGATAATGTGACTGAGTGGGATATGACATCATGGTGCTGATGGCCTGGTTTCCCAGTCAGGCAGCCCTATAAAGTCACCATGAGTGCGCACTTTCACAAGTTGGTACCCGCCCTGATATGACCATAGATGTTGCCAGGACGTAAAACAACCACCGAACCATATTGTTGCTCTCATAACCTGTTGGGGGTCGCAGGAGCTAACACAATCATTGGTATTGGTTGGTTGTTAGAGGTTTACGTGCTGGCAACATCTAAGGTCGGGATGTCATTGTCACCATGCAAAATCCCTGTCAACAGGACTAAGACCAGACAGTCAGTCACGGACAAGTCGGGTTAAGTTGGGCACCACCGGCCCGGTTAAAGCCCTGCATTATCGCCACTCGATGGGGACGAATCCATTTCGACGGTCATGTTTGTCGCAGCTTGTTACCCTCAGTGTCACGTGACAAAGAGCTGGTCAGCTGACCATAGCGCACCGTCTGGGCCCGGTGTGGTGGTTTCAGCGGGTTCCCGTGCTCAGAGGTGTCCCTCGCTTCTGCGCTGCTTCTGCGCATGCGCGGATTTCGCATCAACTCGGGTCACCTGAGCCACTTATTGGCGCATGCGCACATCCTACAAACTCGGGTCGAATAATCGAATACGCTTCTCCGCGCTCGGGTGGACAATCTTTTTTTTTTTTTTTAATAACCGATAAAAATACAGCAAAATAGGATTTAAAGTATTTTATGATGGCCCAGTTTACCTATATTTCCATTTAATTAATCTAAGTTATTCTTTTTATGCACATGGCACGTGTATTTGTCGACTCCACTCGCCGTGTTCTATTTGAATTTCTGACGACTCGGATGACCCGAGTCGCCCGGGTCGTGTTAATCGATTACGGCCCGTTGATGCGAAAACTGCGCATGCGCAGAAGCAGCGCAGAAGCGAGGGACACCTCTGAGCACGGGAACCCGCTGAAACCACCACACCGGGTAATTTTCGGCCACCGGCCACCCCTGTGTCCAGCCTGACCCGCTGACCCCGAGAGGGGACCGGGGAGCTAATACTAACAATTCGCCGATGGGTGTTTTCTCCATGGAAATTCATATATAGCAAAACTTTGTAAATCGACCGACCATAGGATCGCCTTTAAATGGTCCATTTAGGGAGGTTGTCGGCTTAGGGAGTTTTTTAAATATATCATTATAATGGTATTGTATGGGTGATCGCTTGGGAGCCAAATAAAGTGATCAATATAGGGGAGTGGGCGATCTGTGGAGGTGGTCGGTTAGAGAGCTTTTACTGTATATATACCAAGTGCAGGCTCAGTAAACGACTGTTAGAATTTAGTCGACCATGCATACAGTCTTTTAAATCTAATAGTTTGCTAAATGTAGATATAATGTTGGTAATGTGACACGAGCCAAAGGTCATTGACCTACTATGACCTCCCCCCCCTCCCCGCCCGATCTACCCGCCTCCGCCAATCCCCGCCTCCAGCCTCCAGCCTCCAGCCTCCAGCACCCCTCTCCCGATGGTGTATGGGCGTGTGGGAGGGGGTTAGCATTGTAAGGGTGGGTGAGTGTCTGTTGGAGCGTGTGGGGCGAGGCGAGGGCGCGTTGGGGCGGTGAGGCGCGGCCTGGGGCGGGATGGGGAGGGCGAGGGGCTGGGCGCGGGGTGGGGCGGGGCGGGGTGGGCACGGTGCGGGGCGGGGCGGGCAGGGTGAAGAAGGGAGGCGGGGCGTGGCACGGGGGGAACGGGGCGGGGGCGGGGAAGAACGGGGCGGGGCGGGGAAGAAGGGCAGGGCGGGGCGGGGAGGGGAGGGGAAGGCGCGGGGCTGGGCGCGGAGTGGGGGCGGGAAGAATGGGGCGGGGAAGAACGGGGCGGGAAAGAACGGGGCGGGGAAGAACGGGACGGGGCGGGGCGGGGCGGGGCGGGACGGCGCGGAGTGAGGCGGGGCGGGGAGGGGAAGGCGCGGGGCTGGGCGCGGAGTGGGGCGGGGAAGAACGGGGCGGGGAAGAACGGGACCGGGCGGGGCGGGGCGGGGCGGGGCGGGGCGGGGCGGGGCGGGGCGGGGCGGGGCGGAGTGAGGCGGCGCGAGCCGGGTTGGAATGGAGCAGGCAGCCTGACTCCATTGTGTTAATTGTGCCAGTCCTACAGTGTGTGGAGGTTGCTCCCAGGGGATGGATCTCTGATGGTTGTGGGCGTGTGGTCGGGGTGTGACAAGTGCGCGCGCGCGTGTGTGTGATAGGATCGGAGGGAGTCGCACGGCGTGATGTGGGCGTGGTGTGGAGGTGTGCGCGCGGGGTGTGCGCGAGGTGTGCGCGTGGTGTCGGCGTGGCATGGGCGTAGTGTGGGCGGGGAATGGGCGGGTGTGGGTGTGGTGTGGGCATGGTGTGAGTGTGGTGTGGACGTGGTGTGAGCGTGGTATGGGCGTGGTATGGGCGGGGTATGGGCATGGTGTGGGCGTGGTGTGGATGGGGAATGGCGTGGTGTGGGCGTAGTGTGAGCGGGGTATGGGCGTTGTGTGGGTGTGGTGGGGTTGTGGTGTGGACGTGGTGTGGGCGTGGTATGGGCGTAGTGTGAGCGGGGTATGGGCGTGGTCTGGGCGTGGTGGGGGTGTGGTGTGGGCGTGGTGTAGGCGTGCTATGGGCGAGGTGTGGGCGTAGTGTGGGGGTGGTGTGAGCGTGGTGTGGGCATAGTGTGAGTGGGGTATGGGCGTGCTGTGGGCGTGGTGGGGGTATGGTGTGGGCGTGGTGTGGGCGTGCTATGGGCGAGGTGTGGGCGTAGTGTAGGCGTGGTGGGGGTGTGGTGTGGACGTGGTGCGGGCGTGGTGTGGGCGAGGTGTGGGCGTAGTGTGGGGGTGGTGTGGGCATGGTGTGGGCATGGTCTGGGCGTGGTGTGGGCGTAGTGTGAGCAGGGTATGGGCCTGGTGTGGGCGTGGTGTGGGGGTATGGTGTGGGCGTGGTGTGGGCGTACTATGGGCGAGGTGTGGGCGTGGTGTGGGCGTGGTGTGGGGTTTGGGGTAAATGGGGCTCGATGCTAACCGATGGCGATAGAAAACCCACCTGTGTTCAACTAGGCTGCTCCTCCACACCGGCGACACTCCGCCGCCTTCCGCTATTGTAGCCCTGCTTGCACAGCGAGCAACGCGGACCAGTGTACCAGAGTAGAGACACCGCTGTGCATAGTACTAGTAGAGTCTCGTTATAAAACAACACACCCGCCAACCAAGAGTAACTAACTACCAAACTAACTATAAATTATGTACACCCCATGGTCACCCACAGGACAAAGACTTTGTGAAGCTTTATCCTATAGAACTAGAAGCAAGCAGTGCCTTATCCCCACCTAACCATCTTCAACTCTACTCCTCCTTCCCCTCCCCTCACTTCTCCCGCCCTCCAAATCTCCCCCCCCCCCCATCCACAACCCAACGTTGCCACCACTCCCTCCTCCACCTCCCCCTCCTCCACCACTCTCTCCTCCACCGCTCCCTCTTCCACCAGTCCTCCACGCCCTCAGACTCGTGATCAGATGTTGTTTTTGAGGCGACGGGCCATCTAGCCTCGTGGCCCCCCGGGGTCTAACGGCGCGTCCCCCGTTGGGGCCCGGGCCGCTCGTCAAATGAGATCGGACGCGTCCGGTCGCCCTGGGACCGACCGCCCCGTCCCGCCCCGTCCCGCCCCGTCCCGCCCCGTCCCGCCCCGTCCCGCCCCGTCCCGCCCCGTCCCGCCCCACCCCGCCCCACCCCGCCCGCCGGCCCGGTGTCCCCCGGGGCCCGCCGCGACGCCCGCCCATGCCTGTATATGGGCATGGCCACGGGTCAGCTGACCGCTGCATTAACCCCGCACCCATCAGAGCTCCCTCATGGGGAGTGGCGCTGCCGAGTAGTGGTCAGTGTGGGCGGGGCGTTGTCATTGTGTGTGTGCGTGTGGGGGGCGGGGGAGGGGGGGGGAGGCGATGTAGTGAGGGAGAGAGGGAGGGAGGGAGGGCGGTGTGTAGGAACAGCAAGGGCAAGGTGATGGTGTGATTCACAGAGAGATGGATGTGGAGTGCGAGGGGACGAGGTGGGGGTGCTGAGAGAGCGTGGGGGTGGGGGTATGGTGGGATGGTGAGGGGGTTGTGAGTGGTGTGGTGGATGAGGTGGGCTGGTGATGGTGGGGGTTGTGAGGGAGAGTGCTGAGTGAACTGACCAATGTGGTGGTTTGATTCACACACAGATGGAGGTGGAGGGTGGAGAGATGAGCAGGGGTGGGGGGTGCCTGAGTGGGTGGTGGCGTAGTGGTGGTGATGGTTTGTGGGGTTTGTGAGGGAGAGTGGGTGTGGAGTGGGGTGGGTGATCGGTGATGGTGGGGTGAGGTGGTGGATGTGGCGGGTTTTGAGGGAGGATGGTGGGGTGGATGGAGGGGGTGGTGGGTAGTGGCGATGGGGGGGTTGTGGAGGGTGAGTGGGATGGTTTTTTAAGGGTGGGGTGGTGTAGGTTGGGGGGTGTGAGGGTGAGAGTGGGTGGTGGAGGTTGGGGGTGGTGATGGGGGGGTTGTGAGGGAGAGTGGGGGTGGAGGTGGTGTGGTGATGGGGGTGGTGGTTGAGGGAGAGTGGATGGTTGGTGGGGGTTGTGAGGGAGAGGTGATGTGTGGTGGTGGTGTTTGAGGGAGAGTGGATGGTAGGGTGAGGTGGTGATGGAGGGGGTTGTGAGGGAGAGTGGATGGTGGAGGTGGTGGGGTGGCTTGATGGGGGGGTTGTGGGGCAGACATGTGAGGGTGAATGGATGTGTATGGTGGGGGAGAAGTGGTGTGTGGGGGGTTTGTGAGGGAGAGTGGATGGTGGAGGTGGGGTGGCGATGGTGGGGGTTGTGAGGGAGAGTGGATGGTAGGGTGAGGTGGTGAAGGTGGGGTTTGTGAGGGAGAGTGGATGGTGCGAGGCTTTGGGTGGTGATGGAGGGGTTGTTGATGGAGAGTGGATGGTTTAGGGTGAGGTGGTGATGGTGGGGGTTGTGAGGGCGAGGGATGGTGGGGTGGTGGTGATGGGGGTTGTGAGGCGGAGAGTGGATGGTGGGGCGGTGATGGTGGGAGTTGGGATGGTGATGGTGATGGTGGGGTTATGAGGGAGAGTGAGAGTTGGGGTGGTGATGGTGGCGGTGTTAGGGAGAGTGGCAGTTGAAGTGTTGATGGTAGGGGTTGGGGGGGGGGGGGTGATGGTGGCGGTTGTAGCGGGGGGGGGGGAGTGCTGAGTGAACTGACCATGGACACCTCCCGAGGCGCTCTCCCGACGGCCTCTGGGCAGATGCCTGCCGCCTCTTTACCCTACAGATGCCGCCTCCCCGCCCACCCACCCGGACAACACACACCACACACCAAACCCAGACCGGGACACGGCCCAAGGACCGCTCAAATGTGCTGAATTATTCACCTCCTTCTCCTTATTCAATCACCCTCTTAAAACCAGGATCAGACCCGGGGTGGACACTGGCAGTGCAAATGTAGATATAATGTAGATATAATATAGTATATATATATACACACAATATATATAATATATCTATACTATAGCATATATATCCACAATATGTATAACATATCTGTAAAATAGAATAGATATCCATAATATCTTGTAATATATCCATATTATATATACATGATATAAATTACCTATAAATTGCATGTATTATATATTATATAAATAATATATATTTAAAACATTATGCATTCTAATGCATATTATACATATATATTATATATCACATATATTATATATATTATATATATTAATTATTACATACATTACACATATTACATATATTACATCTATTACATATATTATATATTATAGACTGTATTCTTATATATTATATACTGTATTCTTATATATAATACACTGTATATTATATATTAATTATATATTATATATCATATATCATATACCTATACACATAGGTCTCCAAACAAACCTTTCACACCAACTCCCCCCCCCCCTCCCCCCTCCCCCCCGCCCCTTGTATCTAAACACAATTATAAAACATGTTGCCCGCGCCTGCTGTATGTATGTCCCACAGCTCGACGGGTACCAGCTCTGCCGAGCCCCGTCCACTTCCGGTGCGGAAGGACTCGACTGGGTCCCGGCGGATCTGAATATTTCATGGTAAAATGGGGGCGTCGTCTCGGGATCGCTATCACATGGTATGTTAATGGCGAGGTATGATCGCTAAACCCAATTATCGCTCGCCTTGTATGACTTCAGTGCCACTATTAACCTCCGACATTCAATAAAAGATGGACACCCAAGTCACACAGCGCGCATGCGCAGGCGCTGTCACGTGGTTCCGGGCCCGGTGTGCGGGGGTGGTGTGTGCAGGCTGGCAGGGGGGTGTCAGTAGGGTGTGTGTAGGTATGCCGGGTGCATAGGTGTGCGGGTGTGGTGTGGAAAGTTTTCCAAAGGGTGGGTGGGTAGTTGTGTGCAGGTATGCCGGGTGCATAGGTGAGTGGGTGGGGTGTGGACAGTTTTCCATAGGGTGGGTGGGTGTTTGTGCGCAGGTACGCTGGGTGCATAGGTGAGTGGGTGGGGTGTGGACAGTTTTCCATAGGGTGGGTGGGTCTTTGTGTGCAGGTACGCCGGGTGCATAGGTATGTGGGTGTGTTGTGTGCAGGTGGGTGGGGTGTGGACAGTTTTTCATAGGGTAGTTGGGTGGGCGGGTATTTGTGTGCAGGTACGTGGGGTGCATAGGTGTGTGGGTGGCATATGGACAGTTTTCCATAGGGTGGGTGGGTGTTTGTGCGCAGGTACGCTGGGTGCATAGGTGTGTGGGTGTGGACAGTTTTCGATAGGGTTGGTGGGGGTTTGTGTGCAGGTACACTGGGTGCATAGGTGTGTGTGTGGGGTGTGGACAGTTTTCCATAGGGTGGTTGGGGGTTTGTGCGCAGGTACGCTGGGTGCATAGGTGTGTGGGTGGGGTGTGGACAGTTTTCCATGGGGTGATTGGGTGGGTGGATATTTGTGTGCAGGTACGCGAGGGTCATAGGTGTGTGGGTGGGGTGTGAGAGTTTTGTCATAATTTGTGTCTGCATAGAGGTGTGTGGAGCGGCAGGGAAGTTTGGGGCAGTTTGTAATAGGTACACAGTAATAGCTGCCTTCTAAGGATAACTGGTTAAGCAGACTGATATGTTCATAGAGGTGTGAAGGGTGGCAGGTGTGTAGGTGTCACGAGCAGCTGCTAGTACTACTTACTCAAATTGAAGCTGAGCTAATCTGGTGTATGTATATATATATATATATGTATGTATATATATATATATATATATAAATATAAATATATATATATAGAGAGCGTGAAACCTCTCTAAATCGACCGACCATGGGATTAACTTTAAATGGTCGGTTTAAGGAGATGGTTGGTTTAGGGAGTTTTTCATTTCATTACAACAGTATTGTATGGGCAATCGCTTGGGACCCAAATAAAGCGATCGATATAGGGGAGTAATCGATCTGTGTAGGTGGTTGGTTGGAGAGGTTTTACTTATATAAATATATATATATATATATATATATATATATATATATATATGGGTTGGTGGTGCCCGAGTGGGATGTAAATAGACATAGTGGTGCTGGCAGGTCTGGGTGTGATTGCACTCAGGGCCTACCCCTTCTGCTGGGGTAGGTGTCAGCACACTCAAAAGGTAAAGGTTGGTGGTGGCCATGGGGCCATACAGCTTGGTGGTGGGCAGACCACTGGTATCCATGGAGACCAGGAATGCTGGATCCCTATTGGTAGGGCCAAGAATACTCAATTCCCATTGGGGGAAGGAGGTGGTATGATACTCTACAATGAACCCATGTAACTATATAAGCAATAAACCAGAGGGCTGGACGCTCTTCTATTATACTTTACTCTCTTCCTTTCTCTTTGTCTGTATTGTTTTCCTCATAGCCTACGTACACAGCCACATATCCGAGCATTAGATTCTACATATATAGGCAGACAGGTAGACAGACACACAGGTAGACAGACACACAGGTAGACAGATAACTAGATAATGGAGGTTATCTGAGGAAAGTGTGTGTGTATATATATATATATATATATATATATACATGCACCTGGTCATGTACACCGATCAGTAATAGAACATTTGCATTACCCCATTGCGAATCGGAATATTTTAAATATAGTTATACACTCAGTTGTCTATCTATCTATCTATCTATCTATTTCCCCCTCTCTCTCTATATACAGATAGATATCACTCACTTTCCTCATATAACGCCCATTACCCACCTGTCTCTAGTTATCTGTCTACCTGGCTTAATAGTTACATGTCTGTCTGTATATCTGTCCGTATGTTTGTCTGTCTGTATGTCTGTCATGCCATCAGAATTCTTCATGTGACGGCCTACACCACTCGGGCGTGCACGGTCGTGGCTGGGGTGGAGTGGGGTGGAGTGGTGTGGTGGTGGTTGTGGGGGTGAGGGGTGGAGTGGTGTGGTGGTGGTTGTCGGGGTGAGGGTTGGAGTGGTGTGGTGGTGGTTGTAGGGGTGAGGTGGTTGTGGGGGTGAGGTGTGGAGTGGTATGGTGGTTGTGGGGGTGAGGGGTGGAGTGGTGTGGTGGTTGTGGGGGTGAGGGGTGGAGTGGTGTGGTGGTTGTGGGGGTGAGGTGTGGAGTGGTGTGGTGGTTGTGGGGGTGAGGGTGGAGTGGTGTGGTGGTGGTTGTGGCGGTGTGATTGTGGGGGTGGGGTGGGGCTGTCAGCCGAGGATGGGGCACACCTGATTCAAAGTGTCATTTTCCTACACTGCGCTGACTCACGCTGACCACAGAGGCTGACCGTGACCGGTGCAGGCGTGAGTAGGGCACCAGTGGGGGACAGTGAAGGGCAGTGAAGGGCAGTGAAGGGCACTGAAGGGCAGTGAAGGGCAGCAAGGACGGGGAGTAAAGGGAGTGAAGAGCAGCAGTGAAGGGCAGCGCTGGGAGAGAGTGAAGGGCAGTGAAGGGCAGCAGTGAAGGGCAGCAGTGAAGGGCAGCAGTGAAGGGCAGCAGTGAAGGGCAGTAGTGAAGGGCAGTGAAGAGCAGCAGTGAAGGGCAGCAGTGAAGGGCAGCAGTGAATGGCAGCAGTGAAGGGCAGTAGTGAAGGGCAACAGTTAAGGGCAGTGAATGGCGGTAGTAAATGGCAGTAGTGAAGGGAAGCAGTGAAGGGCAGTGAATGGCAGCAGTGAAGGGCAGTAGTGAAGGGCAACAGTTAAGGGCAGTGAATGGCGGTTGTAAATGGCAGTAGTGAAGGGCAACAGTGAAGGGTAGTGAATGGCAGCAGTGCAGGGCAGTAGTTAAGGGAAGCAGTTATGGGCAGTGAATGGCAGTAGTGAATGGTAGTAGTGAAGGGCAGTGAAGAGCAGGTGTGAAGGGCAGTAGTGAAGGGCAGTGAAGAGCAGCACTGAAGGGCAGTAGTGAAGGGCAGTAAAGAGCAGTAGTGAAGGGCAGTAGTGAATGGCAGTAGTGAAGGGCAGTAGTGAAGGGCAGTGAAGGGCAGCAGTGAAGGGCAGTAATGGAGGGTAGTAGTGAAGGGCAGTGAAGAACGGTAGTGAATGGCAGTAGTGAAGGACCGTAGTGAAGGGCAGCAGTGAAGGGCAGTAGTGAAGGGCAGTAGTGAATGGCAGTGAAGAGCAGCAGTGAAGGGCAGTAATGGAGGGTAGTAGTGAAGGGCAGTAGTGAAGGGCAGTAATGGAGGGTAGTAGTGAAGGGCAGTGAAGAACAGTAGTGAATGGCAGTAGTGAAGGGTAGCAGTGAAGGGAAGTAGTGAAGGGCAGTAGGGAAGTGCAGGAGTGAAGGGCAGTAGTGAAGGGCTGTAGTGAAGGGCAGCAGTGAAGGGCAGCACTGAATCACCACTGAATGGCAGCAGTGAAGGCAGTGAAGAGCAGCACACACATATATTTTGTTTGTGATGAATTTATTTACCCTGCTCATAACGGATAAGTGCGTATATATATATGTGTGTTTGTATTATAATTAATAATAATAATATAAATTAACGGAGCACAATCACTGGATCTTATATATACATGTTTATTGTACAGGTTATTATATTTAAAGTTATTCGGAGTGACGGTCCCACCCCTCGGGTGCAGAACGTGCGACTGGAGCGCCACCTGCGGTGGGCAAATAAATATCCCAGTCACACGAGAGCCAGCATTCACTGCCAAACAACCTCCTTACAAGTTACAGCCAAAAGGTCACCAACCTCCCAGCGTCCCACTCGATACATTGATTTGAAAAATGTGAGTGCGGCATGGCATGTGTTGGCGCCTCCAGGTCGCTGCCAGATCGGCACCAGGCCGCCGCCAACTCGCCAACCAAGAGGTTGGTGACCTGGCAGCCCCAGGTCGATGCCAGGTTGGTGCCAGGTCACCAACCATTTTTTGCAGCAGCTGCAACCTCCTTGTGTCCAAAATTTCCGAAATGGGAGGTTGGTGACTTCACGGCGCCAGCACTTAATGAGGGCATAATGAGGATGTTTTGACGTCGCAAATCAGTCGTAACCGAACACAGGCCTCGTGTGACTGGGGTAGAACCAAACCTGCCTGTGTCTCCTGCACTCCTTTTGTATTTGACCTTTTATAAGGTGGGGCGTATAGTTCCCTTGCCAGAGAACTAAATACAATTAAATACACTCAGTATGGTAGCATGGGTGACGGTGAATAACGGATGGTCCAATACCCATTCAGTGGTATATATATATAAATATATATATGTACAATAATTACTGAATGGGTACAGACTGTCTGTTCTTTCCAAATTAGTGACCCGATAACTACGATGCAGCCACCTATCGGAAAACACTAACACTATTCACCCCAGTCCTCCCCCACCCACTCCAAGTAATCCATATTGGAATATAGAAATAATGCAGACAACACAGAAGTTAACAGCAAATCACACTCTGCTATATATAATATGGTGGTACTAAATGATGCCGATCCAAGACACCAGAGGGCGCACAAGTAACCTTCTCCCCACATCTATCCACATGTTGTATGTACCGATAGATACACAGGTCCCGTGTTACTAACATGAACAGTTTCATCGCTATCTACCCTATTAATAGTATTAAACATCAGTATTATATGCGTGGAACGCCTGAATGACTCACTCCAAGTTTATATTTCATGCAGTCATGAAATGAAATAGTGTACTTCGATATTTTGATGACCATTGTGTGATTAAAGCTGCATTGTCCGATGAAACTGAAAGCATCACATTTTCGTAACCAAAACACTCAGTCACATTATCCTGACACTGAGCTAACCAGTCCTTGTCCTATCCTAATAATGCTGAATGCCAGGCTAGGTCGCAACAAGTATCAATTTTGTAAGCCATTGGCTGGACTCGGCCGGGATTCAAACGCTTGACATTCCACAAGGGAAACCCTGTGCTCTTAACGATATGCCTAGACTGGACGCAGGGCCGAATTGAGCCTCGCATGCGGGAAATTGGGAGTTTGGTCCCTGGTCGAGTCAAACCAATGAATTATAAAATTGATACTTGTCGCTTCCTAGCCTGGTGCTCAGCATTAACAGGATAGGGCAAGGACTGGTTAGCTCAGTGTCAGGATAATGTGACTAATTGGGATATCGGCTCTTGGTGCCAGCAGCCTGATTTCCCAGTGGGGCAGCACTATAAAGTCACTATGAGTGTACACTGTCACAAGTCGGTACCCGTCCTGATATGACCTTAGATGTTGCCAGGATGTAAAACTCCAACAACAAACCAACCGATATATATAGATATATATATATATATAAAATATATATATATATATATATATAATTAGGTACGCATTAAGCCGAAGGCAGTGTGGTGGATACAGTTTTATTATTAAGTCAGTATAATAACTATTTATTATTAAGAAAGTATAGATATATATATATATATATATATATATATATATACAGATATACATACATACATACACACATACATATGATGTGGGTACGGGAATAGACTGGAGCATCTGGTAATGTAGCCCGCCTGTAAAAGTATCAGTGATGCACTGAACAATACAGTAGTAGTAGAGGGGTGGTGGGGGTGGATGGGGGGGGGGGGCGTGAAGGCACACAGCGTGACACAAGAGGAAGGTACCAGTGCCCTGCTGGCCGGCAGCCATGTTGCGCGACCCGACTGGTCCCCGGTGGAGACGTGTCGCACTGCCCCCTGGTGGCAGCGCAGCCAGCGCGCCCCCTTGCGGACAATACCCTCCCACGTCACGCGCATTATGCCGGGTCCCCCGCTGTTTAGTTCTCGCTCCGCTCGCCGAGAGCGCCACTGGTGGCCGGCGGCCCGTTGCTAGGGAAATGGAAACGCGGCGTGGCGCCGGACGCCATCTTTGTGCGGTGCGCAGCGTCCTGCGGCGCACCCCTCCTGGTCCCACCATCACGTGAGCGGCCGGCGCGGGGAGCAGCTCCCCCCCCACCCCCCGCCACCACCACCACCTGGAGGTGACGCAGCCAGGATTCACCCAATATCGCCCAGTGTGAAAGCACGTCTCAACTGGACGGAATGGACCTAGTTGGTTGGTTAGAATTTAAATCTCTGCTTTTATTTTTAAGGCAATTTATTTTTCCCCCTGCTTTCGTTGAAAAAACTTTGGAATTTTTAACTGCGAAAAGTAGGTTTTTCTAAATATAGTACTCATTATTGTATCCTAGTAATGATGAGGGCTAGACTAAGATAGCGAGAAACTGTAATCGTGTAGGTTTCCAGACTATGATCGTGACAACTATTGATACCCGCTGGCATGGGGAGCAGCTCTCCCCCCACCACCAACTGGAGGCGATGCAGCCAGGATTCACCCAATATCGCCCACTGCGAAAGCTGCTCTCTTTTAGCGCACTCTTAACTGGAGGGAATGGGCCTAGTTGGTTAGACCTCTGCTATGTAAAATAACTTTTTAGGCAATTTCATTTTTTCTTTACATTTCTTGAACAAAATGGGGAAATTTCAACTGCGAAAAATCGTTTTTGTCTAATTCTAGTACTCATTATTCTATCCTAGTAATGCCGAGTGCCAGAGTCCAATAGCGACAAATTCTAATTGTGTAGCTTTCTAGACTAGGATAGCGACAAACAGTAAATTGTGTAAAGACTTGCAAAACTGACATCTGTCGCTACTTTGTTTGGTGCTTCACGTTACTAGGATAAGAAAGGACTCGTTGGGCCCATGCCAGGATAATGTGACTGAGTGGGATATTAAATCACTTGTAATAAAACTGCCTTATGTCTTAGGTAGGTAAAATAGAACATAGAAATGTATATCAAAAGAGCATAAAACAACTGTGGAAAATCACAAATGGATGACAAATAAAACCAACAATAAAAAATGGAAAATAAATTCATTGGTATATGAGAAATAAAACCAACAATAAAAAAAGTTTTTTCCAAGTTGAACAGAGAAAATAAATTAATAACGATTTGCGGATGGAATTGGAACAACTAGAAGCACGCTACCCAATAGAAGCACACACCCCATTTCAAGATTGAAAGCACGCACAAATTTACGATCATATTAAGACTGAATCCACATAAAATAAGACAATCCCACTTTATTTCAGAGGAACAACAAAAAGAAATCCATGAAATTTGTTAACTTTGAATAGATATGCATCCGTGTGTCTGCACTCGCGCAGTGCATGTCTATTGGGACATATACGGTAAATGAAGTTGGAGTGGGGAACCACATATAAAGGAAAGCAAAGAAAAGAAAACAGAGATAGTGCAAGCAGTACCCCCTCCCCCCACACCTCCCCCCAACCCCCTAGCCTACCTACTACCTGCCTCGGAGAGCCGGCGGTGGCGCCACCTACCTGGAGAAGGCGGCGTTGCAGTGCGCGCAGCGGTACTTCCGGTCGCCCGTGTGCAGCTTGAGGTGGCGGTCGCGACTGCGCTTGTGCTTGAAGAGCCGGTGGCAGAACTCACAGCGGAAGGGCATCAGATCGCCGTGCACCTGTAGCAGAGGGCGGCAGGATTTAAGTCAGGTTTTCTTAAAGTTTCATATTTTTTTCTAATTCTAGTAGTCATACCTAACTGTATCTTTTTATTAATGCCGAGTGCCAGACTAGAAGAGCGAAAAAATTAATTGCGTAGCTTTCCAGACTAGGATAGCGTCAAATATTGAGACTGGCAGGCGGCGCTGGGAGCAGCTCTCCACCCATCACCTGGAAGTAACGCAGCCAGGATTCACCCAATATCGCCCACTGCGAAAGCTACTTTCTTTTAGTCATTACTGCATCTTGATGGTTTTGACTTTCTGTTATTTTTCTGAGATAAATACATTAAATTGATCAGTATAATCTACTTAATTTTAGGTTGAAATAACTTTTCTTTCAGATGGCTAACTTTTGCAATATTTGAAGTGCAAACATGTCAAATTAGTTTCGGCAAGCACGCCAAAACTCTGACACTATAAGCTTCAGCAGAAACATGTTCTATTAAATTGACTCAGCATGCATTCCCTTCTATGTGGCAACAAATGTTTAATAATTACATCAGTATCTAAGTTAGATATGTAGAATCAAATCTAGATAATTGTTTTGGTTTAAAAAGATTGATACTCCATCGGACAATGCAGCTTTAAAAAGGGGCCATTCAAATATTACACACCTTTTTTTCTTCCCCCCCCTCCCTTTTCGCCCCTTTTTTTCTTCTTCAAAATTAGACACACACACCCACCCACCCCGTTGCAACGCGGCGTAATGCTAGACAGACAGTACACGCCACATAATGCCTGGACCTATATATTTTCTTTCCTTTTTTTTTTTTTTTCACAATTAGACACACACACGTACCCCTATTGCAACGTTCCATAACACTAGACTGCAAACGCCACACAATGCCTGGCCCTATATCTTCTTTCCTTTTTTTTCTCAAAATTACACACACACCTACCCCTATTGTAACATTCCATAGCGCTAGACCGTAAATGCCACACAATGCCTGGCCCTATATTTTCTTTCCTTTTTTTTCTCAAAATTACACACACACCTACCCCTATTGTAACATTCCATAGCGCTAGACCGTAAATGCGACACAATGCCTGGCCCTATATTTTCTTTCCTTTTTTTTCTCAAAATTACACACACACCTACCCCTATTGTAACATTCCATAGCGCTAGACCGTAAATGCCACACAATGCATGGACCTATATTTTCTTTCCGTTTTTCAAAATTAGACACACACACCTACCCCTATTGTAAGGTTCAGTTACACTAGACCGGAAACGCCACACAATGCCTGGACCTATATTTTCTTTACTTTTTTCTTTCTTTTTTTTCAAAATTAGACACACACACCTCCCCCTATTGTAACGTTCCGTAACGCTAGACCGTAAACGCCACATAATGCTTGGACCGTCTATTTTCTTTCTTCACCCCACCTTTTTGCCTTTTTTTTCTTCTTCAAAATTAGACACCCCTATTGTAACATTCTATAACGCTAGACCGTAAATGCCACACAATGCCTGGACCTATATTTTCTTTCTTTCCTTTTTTCCCCTCAAAATTACACACACAGCTACCCCTATTGTAACATTCCATAACGCTAGCCCATAAACGCCACGCAATGCCTGGACCTATATTTTCTTTACTTTTTTCTTCTTTTTCCTCCTCAAAATTAGGCACACACACCTACCCCTATTGTAACGTTCCATAACGCTAGACCGTCAACGCAACATAATACTTGGACCTATATTTTCTTTCTTCCCCCCACGCTTTTTGCCTTTTTTTTCTTCTTCAAAATTAGACACCCCACCCTGCTGTAACGCGACATAACGCAACACCATTCACACCGACACCCCCCCCCCCCACACACACACACCCCGCTAAGCTCTACGTAAACTTTTAATGACCCCCCCCCCCCCCCAAATGCAATTTTATTCATCAAACAAAATTGCTGGGGGGTTTTGTTTCAGCATCACAAGCGCTGGACTTCCGGTCATGTAACATAATACAGTTATTTACACAATTTATATTCCCTGATGTATTTATTCATCGGGGGATGAGACAGTAAAGCTAGGATTCCTTACACGCGGTATGCGGTATGCGGTATGCGGCATGCGGCATGCGGCGTGCTATGGGATGGGTCCTTTCACCCACACCAACACCCACACCCACACACAGTGTCAGGTTTCCTCACCACTGGTCTCTATGGCAAACGCAGCAGCATTCGCATTCGCATGCCGCACCGATCGCTACATGGACCGATTTAGTATTCGCATGCCGCATGCCGCATACCGCATACCGCGTGTAAGGAATGTGCGCTTTAGGGGTGTAGGAGATGTGGATAAACAGTGTACTACTAGTAATAATGATACAACTGTGCATCATAGACAAGTAACACTTGATCTGTATAAGTATGTGGTTTTAAAAGAAATGAATTAATACCAGGAGTGAAAGAGAAGAGGATGAGAAACCAAGAAAGGGAGAGAGAAAGGTAGGGGTGGGAGAGATATAGATAGATAGGGTGGGAGAGAGAGATATATAGATAGAGAGAGAGAGACAGAGAGAGAGAGAGAGAGAGGGCGAGCGTGAGGGACAGCAATAGAAAGGGAGGATGAACGAAAAAGCGACAGAGCGGAAAAGGGTGAGAGAGCCAGAGAGAACAAGCGAGAAAGTAAGAGAGGGTGAAAGTTGAAAGAGTTGGAAAGAGTTTGAAAGAGTTGGTAAGGGTTTGAAAGAGTTTGGAAGAGTTTGAATGAGTTTGAAAGAGTTTGAATGAGTTTGAAAGAGTTTGAAAGAGTTTAAAAGAGTTTGAAAGAGTGAGCGTGAGAGTGAGCAAACGATAGCGAGATAGAGAGAGAGGGTGAAAGAGTAAAAGAGCGAGAGAAGGAGAGGACAGGGCACAGAGAGAGAGAAAGAGCGTGAGCGTGAGAGAGCGAAAGAGCATGAGAGAGTGTGAGAGTGAGAGGGAAAGAGTGTGAGAGAGAGTAAGAGAGCGAAAGAGTGTGAGAGAATGAGAATAAGGGTGAAAGAGAGAGAGAGTGAGAGATAGCGAGAGAGAGAGAAATATTTGTTTTAACAGACACAAGGGTGAGAGAGTCAGAAAGAGAGAAAGAGAACAAGCGAGAGGTATAGAAATTAGAAAGGGTGAGGTCTTGGGGGTTGAGACAGAACTTCCTATATAGCTACACACATAGAGAGTTGGCCGGTGTGACCTAGATACATCACCAGCACACCCATGGGCCTTTCTCTGGTTTTACACAGGAAAGTGGATCCATGTAGAATGTCGCCCCAGAGGTGCCCCCTTCTCCCACCAGACGGTTTTTTATTTGTTTTTCTTGTGCCTTTTTGTTGCTGTGAAGATCGAAATTTAAAGTTGCGTCGCTACTCCCTGGGGGACGGACGCAGATGGGGGTGTGGGGGGTGCGGTATGTCTCTGTGGTGCGACACGATTGGTTTGGTTTTGTTGTTTTACATCCTGGCAACGTTGAAGGTCATATCAGGATGGGTACTGATTTGTAACAGTGCGCACTCATAGTGCTGCCACATTGGGAAATCAGGCCACCACCACCATGACCCGATATCCCACTCAGTTACATTATCCTGACACTGAGCCAAACAGTCCTTTCCCTATCCGATTAATGCTGAGCGCTTGGCTAGGAAGCGACAAGTATTACTTTAAAAAGTCATTGATTTGACTCGATCGGGAACCAAACTCCCGATCTACCACACGTGAGGCCCACGCTCTACAGATTCGGCCACCGCACACAAGGGTGTGACGGCACTCACCAAAGCAAAGGCTGAGAGGGTGTATTTGTGTGTGTGTGTGGGGGGGGGGGGTATGGTGTGGGGACCTCCATTAAAAAGAAGAAGTGAAAAACCTCTCCCATGACCCGTCTGATGATATATGATGACGTCACACCTTCATTTCACTGTGCTTTAATTTCAGCAATAAAGCACATTTAAATATTAGCATGTACAAGTAATAAGCAGCATCAGGCGGGTTATTTCCCCCCCTTAGACTTAAATTGCATAATCTCATACATATATACAGTAAAACCGCTCTAAATCGATCGACCATGGGACCGACTTTATGTGGTCCATTTAGGGGGGGTAGTCGGTTTAGAGAGTTGGAATATCCTTACGATGGTATTGTTGGGACCCAAATAAAGTGATCGATATAGGGGAGTGGTCGATCTGTGGAGGGGTCGGTATAGAGAGGTGTTACCGTATATATTTTCTTAATCCTAATACGTTATGTTAATTGTTATACTGGACTCCTGATACACCACTCCACACCACTCCACCTCATATGTGAGGTGGAGTGGTGTGGAGTGGGGGTATCAGGAGTGTTCGGTTGTTTGTTGTTTAACGCCCCAGCAACATCTAAGGTCATATCAGGACAGGTACCGACTTGTGACAGTGTGCACTCATGGTGACTTTATAGTGCCGCCCCACTAGGAGACCAGGCCACCAGCATGATGACCTGATATCCCACTCAGTCACATTATCCTGACACTGAGCCAACAAGTCCTTGCCCTATCTAATAGTGCCGAGCTCCCTGCTATGAAGCGAGAAGTGTCAATGTTTAAGACATTGTTTGACTCGACCAGGGTTCGAACTCACGAATCCATGGGTTCGGATCCCACAATCTCCCAAAACCTGAGACGGACGCTCAACCTGTATATATATATATATATATATATATATATATACAGACATACATATATACACACATATGCACTCACATATGTGTCTATATATGAGGGCAGTGTCCAATCTCCCAGCACCGGCATCCATCTTACACGTTGAGCGCGTCAATGCAAAGCCATACACAACGCGGCAAAATTTATGTTTCCTGTCAACGCTGCCTAAATTATAGATCACGTGACCCGCCACGACGTGTGCATATTCATGACGTCATCGGGTCGCTCCGTCTCCCCCCCACCCATCCCCCACCCCCGCCCGTCTCTCAACGTCACTCCAGAGAGCGGCGTCTCCCCCCGCGTCTTGGAGGAAACCGTGAGCCCACATCACACCTATCTCTCACGACTGGCTGAAGTGGTCGAATCAGTAGAGTGCTGACCTCACGTGCGGAAGGTCGGGAGTTTGGTTCATGGACGAGTCAAACCAATGACTTATAAAATGAATACTTGTCACTTCCTAGCTTGGCGCCCCGCATTAATAGGATAGGGCAAGGACTGGTTAGCTCAGTGTCAGGATAATGTGACTGAGTAGCATATTGGGTCATGGTACTAGCGGCCTGATTTCCCAGTGGGCCAGCACTATAAAGTCATCATGAGTGTGCGCTGTCACATGTCGTTACCCGTCCTGATATGACCTTAGATGTTGCCAGGACATAAAAACTCCAACAACCAACCAAAACGGCTGCGTCTGGTGTTATGAAAGTGAGGCTGGGTGCTGTCACTTGTGGCGCCCCCTTGCGGCGAGCTTACTACCCATAGATCGCCGAGGCGGCTCCGTTTCGGAGACGCAGCGTTTCGGAGATGGTTTCGCTACTTTACTTTACTTCCTTATTTGGGGAGTGGCATTTTTTCTTCTTCTCTTCTTCTTATAGTGGTCGTGGTACAAAACTAAAGAGGCCCAACGCCCAAACTGTTTACTGCTGAGGCCACCAGAGGGCGGCACGCAGACACTCCGACCGAGGCGCACTTTTACCAACGAATCGGCGCGAAAAGAATTGGCAGAATTGTGGACGCTGACAGAATTATTACTGAGAACGAACAGGCATCACTTGGACGCAGCTGATGAATCTATTCAGTTCAAAATGGAGTTATAACAGCTATATATATACATATGTATATATAGCTGATTATTAAATATAAAGGCCGTACAGATATATATATATATATATATATATATATATATACAGTAAAACCTCTCTAAATCGACCGAGCATGACAGCAACTTTAATTGGTCCATTTAGGGAGGTGGTCGGTTTCCAGAGTTAAAAAAGATCGTTATACTGGTGTATGGGCGATCGTTTGGGACCCAAATAAAGGGATCGATATAGGGGAGTGGTTGATCTGTAGATGTGGTCCGTTAGATATGTGTGTATATGTTGGATTGGGGCAGGAGTGTTAGCGGCAGTCGTCGAAAGCTGCGTTCCGCTGACCCCCTGACGGAGGGAGATCCCAGGGAATCCCCGGGGGAATCCCCGACGACAGGCCGCAGCCCCGGAGTCCCCACTTATGCATATACTGACACCTGGCGGCGTCCTCTGCCCGCTGGTCTCCGGGCGGTTCGGAGACAGGAAGTCGAGGGCCCCGGGCAGGCCGACACCTTCTGGTCCCAGCGACGGCTGGCGCCCCCTGCCGGATGCGGCGGGTAACTCGCTGCGACGTATATCATAAATATGTTATAATGCCCGCCCTCGTGCCGATTCTCAGGCACACGGCTTGTGGAGGTGGGGGCTAAAAAGTTGCGCCTGCGCACACTTGGGCTGTATGGGGTAGGGGCGTGAGGGGCGGGTTGCCCCGGGGAGGACCCCAGTTGCTGTTGGATGGCTTTCACTATATGTGGGACCGACTGCCCCCTCTCCCGGGCTCACACCTTCTGGGGGCGGGCCGGGTACTGCGAAAGGAATGAAGTCCACCAGGTGTGTGGATGTGGGTGTTGTGGGCAGCAGGGGGGGGGGGAAGTAGGATTGGGGGTGAGAGAACAACGGTGACACCCACACATACACAATTACACGATTATTAAACCATAAAGGCCGTAGAGATAAGTATGTTAGAATTCTAGAAATTTTATCGAAGGATTGTAATAATCATCCCAATTTTCTCTCTCTCACTCTCTCTCCCTCTCTCTCCCTCTCTCTCTCCCTCTCTCTCTCTTTCTCTCTCTCTCTCTCTCTCTCTCTCTTGCACACACACACCACTTCGTGCATTTTGAACAGAAAAATGTCGGAATACATGAACAGCCACGAATGTCCATCGTGACCTGTTTTTCCATAGAAGACGCCAAGTTCAATGCCATTAGGTGCGGCACAAAGGTTACCAACCTTTCTTATATTATCGCCCAGAGACCATTTGCAACAAATGCTAATGCTCGATTTGTGTTGCTGCCATGAGACATCATATTGGGAGGTCTTTGGAAGAGAATACATTACTGACTCAACATACTGGTCAGCAATGCCTGTCAATTCTCACCGGACACGATGACTGAATCGATAGAGCGCAGGCTTCTCATGCGAAAGGCAGGGAGTTCGATTCCCAGTCGAGTTAAACCAATGACTTACAAAATTGATACTTGTCGTTTCCTAGTTTGGCACTCACCATCACCACACCAGAGGGAATCACTATCATCATCAACTCACCAGAGGGAACCACTACCACCATCACCACCTCACCAGAGGGCACCACTACCATCATCACCACCTCACCAGAGGGCACCACAACCACCATCACCACCTCCCAGAGGGCATCACTACCATCACCACCACCTCACCAGAGGACACCACTACCACCACTACCACCTCATCAGAGGGTACCACTACCATCACCTCACCTGAGGGCACCACCACCACCATCACCTCACCAGAGGGCACAACTACCACCGGTACCACCACCTCACTAGAGGGCACCACTACCAAAATCACCACCCCCATCACCAGAGGGCACCCCTACCATCACCACCTCACCAAAGGGAACCACTACCACCACCATCACCTCACTAGAGGGCACCAGCAACATCACCACCTCACCAGATGGCATCACTACCATCACCAACACCTTACTAGAGGGCACCACTACCAAAATAATCACCTCACCAGAGGGCATCACTGCCACCATCATCTCTGCAGAGGGCACCATCACCACCTCACCAGAGGGCACCACTACCACCACCATCACCTCACCAGAGGGCACCACTAGCACCACCACCTCACTAGAGGGCACCACCATCATCACCAGCTCACCAGAGGGCACCTCTACCAACATCACCCCCACCTCACCAGAGGGCATCACTACCATCACCATCACCTCACTGTAGGGCACCACTACCACCATCACCACCACCTCACCAGAGGGCACCACCACCACCTCACTAGACAGCAGGACTGCCATCACCATCAGATCACTAGACTGCATCACCACCACCTCAGGAAGAGGCACCACCATCACCACCACCTCACCAGAGGACACCACTCTCACCACCACCTCACCAGAGGGCACCACCACCTCACTAGATGGCACCACTGCCATCACCATCACATTACTAGATGGCATCACGGCCATCTAATGAAGAGGCACCACCACCATCACCACCTCACCCGAGGACATCACTATCACCATCACCTAACCAGCGGGTACCACTACCACCATCATCACCTCACTAGAGGGCACTACTGCCACCATCACCACCGCACCAGAGGACACCACTACCATCACCACCTCACCAGGAGGTATCACTGCCATCATCACCACCTTACCAGAGGGCACCACTGCCATCAACACCTCACCAGAGGGCACCAGCACCATTACCACCTCACCAGAGGGAATCACTATCACCATGACCTCACCGGAGGGCACCACTACCACCATCACCATCTTACCAGAGGGCACCCTGCCATCACCACCACCTCACCAGAGAGCACCACTACCACCATCATCACCTCACTAGGGGGGGCACTACTGCCACCATCACCAGCTCACCAGAGGGCACCACTGCCATCACCACCACCTCACCAGAGGGCACCACTACCACCATGATCACCTCACTAGAGGGCACTACTGCCACCATCACCACCTCACCAGAGGGTACCACTACCATCACCACCACCTCACCACTGGGTATCACTGCCATCATCACCACCGCACCAGTGGCCACCACTGTCATCACCACCACCTCACCAGAGTGCACCACTATCACCATCACCTCACCAGTGTGCACCATTACCATCACCACCACCTCACCAGAGGGCACCACTGCCATCACCACTACCTCACCAGAGGGCATCACTATCACCATCACCACTTCACCAGAGGTCACCACCACATCACCTCACCAGAGGGCACCACTACCATCACAACCACCTCACAAGAGGGCACCACTATCACCACCACCACCTCACAAGACAGCACCACTACCACCATCACCTCACAAGAGGGCACCACTACCACCACTACCACCACCTCACCAGATGGCACCACTACCACCATCACCACCTCATCAGAGGGCCCTCCCACGCGCCTCTCCCCACCGAGCCGGTCACCGTCCCAACACTCTCCCGACCTCTCAAAGTACACACTCAGGAACAGTCTGTTCCCAGAAGTGCAACCTCCCCTGCCCCCTCCCCCCCCCCTCCCCCATCACCATCACCACCGCTCCGATCAGCGCCGCCCCTTTTCTCCCACCCCACCGCCCCTGTAGATAAACGTGGCCACTAGGGGCGCCATCACCACCACCAACATGACCACCACCATCACCACCACCCCCTCCCCCACCACAACCACCACCACCACCACCATGACCACCACCACCATGACCACCACCACCACCATCACCATGACCACCACCACTATGACCACCACTACCACCATCACCACCACCACAACCACCACCATGACAACCACCACCATGACCACCACCACCATCACCACCATCACCACCACCACGACCATCACCACCATGACCACCACCACAACCATGACCACCACTACCACCACCACCACCACCACCAATCCTAGCAGCTGTAGCAGCTCCACCATGCACCAAGCGCGTCTCCCCTCCCCTCCCACACACCGCCCCCGCCACCTCCTTCTACCTACCAACTCCCGCCCAACCCACCACCAACCCCGGCCGGCCGCTCCCAGGGGGCGCTCCGGTCGGCGGCCAATCTCCCGCTGCAGGCGCCTTTACACCTCGGGCGCTGCGGGCGGTGCCCCGGGAGAGGAGCCCAACAAACACGACCGTCCCCGGCCGCCCCGGCATCACTTTGAAAATACATCAAAGTGAGGCTCCATTCTCCCTGTGCTGAATTAGACATCCAAAAGGGGGCGCTCCCGGGGGGACCAGGTGCACCGATAGACGGGGGCCGGACGCCCGTCGGCCGCCCAGCCGCCTGGCCGCCCGGACGGCCGATGGGCCCGGCGGGGACGGCTGGTGGTGGCGGGGACCGGAGCGGCGCCGGGAGTGGCCCGGGGAGTGCCGGTGGAGCGGCACCGGGGTGGGTGGCGGGGTGGGCGGCGAGGTGGAGGTGGAGGCAGCGAGCGCGGCTCCCGGAAAACAGATCCCGACGCGGGGCTGGGCCCGGGCAGGGTTCCCGGGGGAAGCTTTGATGTATGAGGTGAGAAAAGTGCGCTGCAATGTGACCGGGCGCCGTCCCCGGGGCGGGGCGGGGGTCCGCCGGGCCGGGGTGGGTGGCGCAGATAAGCCGGTCGTCGGTGTGATCTACAATCTCACGGAACCACGAGGTGCCGCCCCAGCCCGACCCCGACCCCCTTTCCCCGGCCCCCTGTGCCCTCCATCCCGCCCCGCCCCGCCCCGCAACCTACTCTGCTCACCTCCTCCACCTCCTCCTCCTCCTCCACCTCCTTTGCCCACCTCACCTCGCCACCCCTTCTGTCTCCCATGCCCACTACCAGGCTCGCTCACTGACACGCCCCTACCACCGGTCCCCCCAGACCCCCCTAACCCCCAGCCCCCCTCATCCATGTCCTCCTTTCCAGCAACCCTCTTCGCACACTTGGCTCCCCCCTTTGCCCAGTCCAGCTTCCCTTGAAACTCACACCACCGGGCTTCCAACTTGCCATGTCTGGCTTCCCACTCGCTTTTCCCCAGCTTCCAACTTGCCCTTCCTAACTTCCCACTCGCTTTTCTGCAGCTGCCAACTTGCCCTTCCTAACTTCCCACTCGCTTTTCCCCAGCTGCCAACTTGCCATTCCTAACTTCCCATTCCCTTTTCCCAGCTTCCACCTTGCCCTTCCTAACTTCCCACTCCCTTTTCCCGGCTTCCAACTTGCCCTTCCTAACTTCTAACTCCCTTTCCCCAGCTTCCAACTTGCCCTTCCTAACTTCCCACTCCTTTTTCCCAGCTTCCAACTTGCCCTTCCTGACTTCCTACTCCCTTTTCCCAGCTTTCAACTTGCCTTTCCTAACTTCCCACTCCCTTTTCCCAGCTTCCAACTTGCCCTTCCTAACTTCTCACTCCCTTTCTCCAGCTTCCAACTTGCCCTTCCTAACTTTCCACTCCCTTTTCCCAGCTTCCAACTTGCCCTTCCTAACTTCCCACTCCCTTTTCCCAGCTTCCAACTTGCCCTTCCTAACTTCTCACTCCCTTTCTCCAGCTTCCAACTTGCCCTTCCTAACTTCCCATTCCCTTTTCCACAGCTTCCACCTTGCCCTTCCGAACTTCCCAATCCCTTTTCCCAGCTTCCAACTTACCATACCGAACTTCCCACTCGCCCTACCCGGATACTCCACCTCCCACATGCACATTCACGCTTGTCTCCATCAGGGCACCCAACCACATTTTCCCACCCACCCACATTTTCCCGCTCACCCATAATTTCCTGCCCAACCACATTTTCCCGTCCACCCACATTTTCCCGCCCACCCATCATGTGTTATGGATTAAATAGGCGACTCTTCTCAGCCACCTGACAGTGCCCGGGCCGTCACCTAGTAACCCCCTCTCCTCTCTCCTCACTTCCGGTTCCGCTTCCACCGTCTCCACCCATGCGCATCACGCCTCCATTTCCCATGACCTGTCATATTATTGGGCATCACCATCACTCCTTGAAAATTCTTACCAGGTGGTCTAGTGGTTCGGGCACCCGCTTCCCAATGAGGAAGATTTGGTTGGTTGTTGGGAGTTTTACATCCAGGCAACATCTAAGGTCATATCAGGAGAGGTACCGACTTGTGCTAGTGCACAGCTATGGCGATTTTATAGTGCTGCCCCACTGCGAAATCAGGCCACTGGCACCATGACCCAATATTCCACTCAGTCACATTATGCTGACACTGAGCTAACTACTCCTTACCCTAACCTACTAATGCCGAGCGCCAGGCTAGGAAGCGACGAGTATCAATTTTGTACGTCATTGGTTTGACTCGATCGGGAACCGAATTCACGATCTTGCACACGCGAGGCCCTCTTTCTACCGAATCAGCCACCGCACCCGGTTCCAATGTGGAAGATCATGGAAGATCAATCTCCAGCCGAGTCAAATCAAAGACTTACCAAAGTGGCATTTGTTGTCGCTGCCTTGTCAGTATTCGGATGGCTAGTGCCAAGACTGGTTGGTCCACTGTCACAATGATATGACCATGGTGCCAGTGAGACAGCACTATAAAGCCATCATGAATGTGCATGATCACAAGTCGGTGCCCACTCTGATATGACCGTAGATGTTAATATGACGTAAAACCTCAATAATCAAAACCTCAGCAATTCTTAACATAAACTGACCTTATGACACTCTCTTTACCAAGGGCAACTAGCCCTCATAACCCTTCGACTCAACTCTGACCTTGTGACATGAACACATCAAGCCTCCCCACACAATTTCCCTTAAAGTTTCGTTGACCGATAAAAGCGTAACATTTTTTAAAGCGAAATACTCATCCAGATTTGAACCGACATATCCAACTTATACATTGGCATATTTTTTCAAACTTTTTTTGTGTGTGTGTGTGATGAATTTATTTACCTTGCTCATGACGGATAAGTGTGTTAATACTTGTTTTCACCGGTGGCTCTAGTTTTAGTAATGGTTGAGTAATGGTTTCCTTATTGCCATTTCGTGTTACGTAGAAGGATTTACTTACTAAGTCATTTTAATAGAACCTGTTACTGCTTAACCCTATGGGGTAAGACTTATGCACAAGCATGCCAAAATTAATTAAGCATATTTTCCCTTCAAATATCTCCCATTTTAGTCATCTTAAATGGAAGTTAATTCAATCTAAAGTAACAAACCGAAACAAGTGCATGTATTTAACCATTCTGATCAGAATAAACAAAGATCTCTGAATAGAACAAAAAGGGGGGGCGGTGGAAAGGTAAGGTAGTTTATAACGATCAACCCAATATATTTATCTGAAAAAAATGACAAAAACTCAAAACCATCTGTCTATGTACTTTTAACCTCAACCACCCTCTGCCCCCATCTCGCCAAACTCCCCTCGCCCTTAAGGGGCTGTCACATTAGGGTTTTTAGCGGGAGCGTATGGCGGCGTAGGCGCGTTACGTCATATACGTCAGCATACGCTGTATACGCTACTCATACGCTACACATACGCTACGCATACGCTACTCATACGCTACTCATACGCCGCCAGATGCCGGCTTATGAGGCATACGCCGCCATACGCTTTCATAAATCCGTCCGTCCACATTTTTTTGTGCATGCTCAAAAAATCTCGACCTATGAGAGCGTATGGCCCATACGCTACTCATACACCGACATACGCTCCTCATATGCCGGCATATGCTCCTCGTACGCTAGGGGTATGCCGGCATAGGTTTTTCATATGCTCAACTTGTGTCACCGGCGTATCTCTAGCGTATCTCTAGCGTATGTAGCGTACGCATAACCTACGAGTTACGTATGGGAGCGTACTCCTAGCGTATGCACAGCGTATGCACAGTGTATGCACGCTACTCATACGCGCATACGCTATGCGTACGCTACTCGTACGCTACTCGTACGCTCCACATGCCAATCAAAACTGTCAAAAAATGTCACAGCACGCTCCTCATACGCACCTCGTACGCTCCTCATAGGTTCCACATACGCTCAAAACCAGCCAAAAGGTCACCAAATGTCATCATAGGCCGGCATGCGCAGGACCTACGTAGGTTTTCAATACGCTCCCGCCATACGCCGTAATGTGACAGGGCCTTTATTGGCCAGGTTCTAACTTGACCTGCCCCCTTGCAACCTTAGACCACGCCCTTACCCCCTATCCGGCCCTTCACCCTCCCCCCCCCCCCCACCACCACCACTAAACAGACATACAGCCACCTAGCGCCGCCTTCCCAAACTGCTCCAAACTCAAACTGCCACTGCTCGAGGGGTGGCAGTGTGCAGGTTTAGGAGACGCGGGCAGGAGGGACACCAGGGAGTGGCGGCCATCAAAGCCGGATGGTGGGGGTGGGGGTGGGGGTGAGTAGGGACCGGTTTAGTGTGGGTTTGGGGCTACTGCTGGTAGGGCGCTTCACCGCCACACTGTGACGGGGGTGAGGGGGGGTGGAGGAGTTGGGAGGGGGGGAGGGCTACTGCTCTTTGACGACGGGGCAATCGCTTCCATGTTTTGCCACCGTGAAGGGGTGATCTATGTCTGCAGCTTATAGGTAACTAACAAGCCAGCCAACTGGCCACCAGAGTAACTAGCGAACTAACCTCGTCAAACTGACCGCGGAACTGAACTGGCCACCAGCTAACCATCAAACTGACCAGCAAACAGACCAGCAAACTGACCAGCAAACAGACCAGCAAACAGACCATCTAACAGACCAGCAAACTGACCAGCAAACATACCATCTAACAGACCATCTAACAGACCATCAAGTTGAACATCAAGCTGAACATCAAGCTGAACATCAATCTGAACACAAACTGAACATAAACTGACCGCCAAACTGACCAGCAACTAACCAGAAAGCTGACCACCAAACACACCATCAAGTTGAACATCAAGCTGAACATAAGCTGAACATAAACTGAACATGACCTGAACATAAACTGACTGCCGAGCTGACCGCCAACTAACCATCAAACTGACCACCAAACAGAGCATCAAGCTGAACATCAAACTGAACATTAAGCTGAACGTCAAGCAGGACATAGACTGAACACAAAATAAACATAAACTGAGCATAAGCTGACCACCAACAAACCATCAAGCTGACCACCAAATAACTCACCAAACAGATCATCAAACTAAACATCAAGCTGAACATAAACTGAACATCAAGTGAACTCAAAGCTGAGACCAAAGCTAAGCACAAAGTTGAAAGAAACTGAACATGAAGTGAACACAAAGCTGAATACATAGCCGAGCAACAACTGGAGATAACTGAACAAAAAGCTGAATATAAACAAAAAGTCTTGCCAACAACTTACTAGTTTACGCGTCCAAATCCATGTTGCCATATACTACTACCAGCCATGGATGACGTCACACCCGTCGCTGGACATTCACGCGTGGCTTCAGGCAAATCCTGCTCTGCGCATGCACACCCTGGTGGCAAGACACTGAACTACCATGCCTCTTTCAGCGAAGCCACATTTAATCTCGTCCCGAACCTCACGCTCAGCTAAATATTAGGTGTGGGGTTGTTTTTTCGGGGGGAGGGGGAGGGGGAGGGGGGTATTTTGCGGGGGGGAGTGTTTCTTGGGGTGGGGGTTTTATGACCTAGCAACAGCTAAATTAATATTAGAATATATCACAAATGGGGTCACTGAAGAGAGGCGCTACTGTGTAAGGCTTCCCTCAGGTTCAAACCTGGAAAGTGTAGTGTGAAATTCATCCGCCGGGTGACGCTATGACTGAGTAGGCGAGAGGATTTGTCTGTTTGTTGTTTGTTGGGGCTTTACATCCTGGCAACATCTAAGGCAAAATCAGAAGGGGTATTTACTTGTGACACTGCACACCTATGGCGACTTTTATAGTGTGGCAGATCAGGCCGCTGGCACCATGACTTGACTTCCCATTCAGTCACATTATCCTGATACTGAGCTATCCAATCCTTGCCCTATCCTAGTAATGCTGAGTGCCAGGCTAGGTAGCGAGAAGCATGAATTTTGTAAGTCATTAGTTTGACTCGGCTGGGATTCAAAATCCTGACCTTCCACATGGGAAACCTTGCGTGTCCGGACTTGTCCGGTCTTCGGGAGGAGGGTAGAAGGAGGGTAGAGAGAGGGTAGGAGGAGAGTAGAAGGAGGGTAGGAGGGCAGAAGGAGG
>CM059194.1:76871700-76891408 GCA_030323885.1 Branchipolynoe longqiensis | reverse complement strand
CCTACTCACAGCACACTGCACACACCACCACACAGCACACGCCACATGCCTACTCACAGCACACTACACACCTACTCACAGCACATTACCCCCACACCAACTCACATCACACTACCCTCACACCTACTAACAGCACACTACACACATACTCAGAGCACACTACACACCTACTCACAGCACACTACACCCACCTACTCACAGCACACTACATCCACACCTACTCACAGCACACTACACCCATACATACTCACAATATAATACAGATGCCTACTCACAGCACACCACACCCACACCTACTCACAGGACACTACACCCGCACCTACTCACAACGCACTATATGCATATCTACTCAAATCACACCACACCCTCACATACTCACAGCCACACTACACCCACACATACTCACAGCCACACTACACCCATACATACCCACAACACACTGCACCCACAGCACACTACACCCACAGCACACTACACCCACAGCACACTACACCCACACCTACTCACCGCACACTACACCCACACCTACTCACAGGATACTACACCTACTCACAGCACACTACGCATACCTACTCACATCACACCCACACATACTCACAGCCACACTACACCCAGACCTACTCACAGCACACTGCATCCACAGCACACCGCACCCACAGCACACTGCACCCACAGCACACTATACCCACACTTACAGATAGCACACTACACCTACTCACAACACTCTATGCTCACAGCACACTACACCCACACACGCCTACCCACAGCAAACAACACCCTGCTTACTGATAAAAACCCGGCCTTCGCCGGCCCGCTCCACCCGCTACCAGCGGGCGGTACTCCGGTCACTGAGGGACAAAGGCGGCGTCCTGTAGTATAGTGTCGTTTTGTGACGCCAGGCGGCACCCCGCGCGGGGTCGGGGGGGTCACGTGGCAGCGGTGCTTGGGGGCGCTGTCGGCGGCTGCGCGGCGGGTGGCGCCGGGCCCGGCGGGCGGGGGCCTGTCCTTCACACACAGCCGTGTTATTTTACCTCCAGGGGCCACAGGGTGCCATGGCACCGGCTCGCCCCCTGAGGATCCGCCACAAACACTGGTGGCGCCCCCTGGCCGCGCGGCCCCGAACCCCGTCAGCGCCCCCTGCCGGCGTCAGGTAAAGGCCACGGTACTGATTCCTTCTGGGGCGCCCCCTAGAGGTTGGGTTTGTAATTAACTTGCCTTCACTGTGAGTCCAGTAAATCAGCCCGTGCGGCCTTTTGGGACGCCCCGCACATGAATAAGGGCCCCTCAAAGCCCTCAAGACGTCCACAACGATTCCTGGAGGAATTATAATTTAGCCCCGGTTTCCATTAATATTGATAACCAAAAGGAATTATGTCTCCGCTGTGGCCCCCGCCTCGCCCACAGCCAACCTTTGCTTTCTAATGAAGAAAGGTTTTCATAAATATTTCACTTTTCCGCCGTCGCCCGCCCGCCCTGAGTTGCGTTTGATTTAATACGTCCGAGTGCTTGACGTTACACGCAGTAAGACGTGTATTTACCGGGAGGAAGTGGCACAACCCCAGGACAGACGTTGAAAAGCGGAGGCGGCGGTGATGGTGATGGTGATGGTGATGGTGATGGTGGTGAGTGTGCATGTGTGGGTGGGTTGTAGGGTAGGTGTGTGTGGAGGGAGGAGGGGCGGCGGGGGGTGACGAGGGAGCGGGTGAGCGTGGGGTGAGGGGAGGAGGGTGGAGGGCGGGGTGAGGTGGGAGGAGGTGCGGGGATGAGGGTGGAGGGTGGGTGAGGAGGGAGGAAGGGCGGGTGGGTGTGGTGGGAGGAGGTGTAAGTGGGCGGGTGGGTGAGGATAGAGGAGGGTCGGGTGGGTGAGGAGGGAGGAGGAGAGGGTGGGTGAGGAGGGAGGAGGATAGGGTGGGTGAGGAGGGAGAGATGGGAGAAGCGGAAGCATCCGTGGGGAGAACAGGAACAAGAACAGAAACAGGAAGTAGTAACCTGTGCACCATCCAGGGCGCATGCGCAGTGCGCGCAGTGTGGGCAGTGTGCGTTGCGGCAGTGGCGCCCCTTTTTGTACATTTTTCATGGCAAGAGATCAAGTAGGGCGATTGGGTGGGCGATAAACGGGGACGGGAGGGGTTCGGCCTGATGGCGGCATAATGCAGCACTTTGTAGCGACGTAGCATCCGTCCGTCGTCGGTGGCGGCTTCAGTAGCTCCTCCCCCACCCCACACGCCATCGATCGATGTCCTGATCAATGGGCCCGCTTCTGTAAGCGCTTCTGTAAGCGCGGTCTTTGCAATATTCACCGCCTTAGAAGTTGGAGCATTCTTCAAGCTGGACACAGACGCGTTATCCTTCAGAACTTGTTTCCACGGTTAAGGGTTTGTGGACATGCCTATCAAAAGGAGTTTTAGCAGCCCAGTCTAGTTTTATATCAATCCCCAAGGGGCAAGAATCATAATCTCAATAATAGAAAGGTTAGGTTAATTCGTGGTGGCCAAATCGGTAGAGCGCAGGCTTCGCGTGCAGGAGATCGGGAGTTTGATTCCTGGTCGAGTCAAACCAATGACTTATTAAATCAAATAAAATTTACACTTGGTGCTTCCTAGCTAGCTAGGCACTCAGCATTATTAATAGGATAGGACAATGACTGGTTAGTTCAGTGTCTGGATAATGTGACTGCAAGGGATATTGGGTAATAATGTTTCCCAGTGTTCTCACTGTCAATCCCCGTCCTTAGACCATGACCTTAGATGTTGCCAGGACGTAAAAGTCCAACAACCAACCATGGTCAATTGCTACCCTCGCTATTTTATTCATGATAAGTGCACGTTGAACGGGTGGTCCTATTTTGAAGCGATTGTCTGATGAATTGTCAATGAAAGAAAAAAAAGGGGGGGGGGGGAGGTGCAGTGGGGTGCAAGGGTTCCCCTCGGGTACAAGGGTGGGTGGGTGGGTGGTGTCACGTGACAGGACGTCATAACAGACGCTGGTTTCCGGAGACGCGGGGAAAGAAGCGCGACTGCCCCGAGACTTGTGCTAACTGGCTGGTCCCTGCTGACCATTAACCTCTGACCTCTGTGACTGACCCAGCTCTTCTTAGCTCCTTCACACATCAATCTCATTGACTCCATTCAGTGCCTCTGTTAGATGAGCTACTAGACCTGACACCTCTCACACCCACACCTGACACACACTACACACACCATACACCACTTACACCTCACACCTGACATATGCTACATACCTCACACCCACACCTGGCACACACCGCACACCTCACACACCTCACAACCCTCACACCCACACCTGTCACACACTACACACACACCATACACCACACACCTCACACCCACACCCACACCCACACCTGTCACACACTACATACACCACTCACACCCACACCCACACCTCTCACACACTGCACACACCACACTACACCACACAGACCTCACACCCACACCTGACACACACTACACACACCATACACCTCACACCCACACCCACACCTGTCACACACTACACACACCATACACCTCACACACACACTGCACACACCACACTACACCACACACCTACACCCACACCTGATACACACTACACACACCATACACCACTCACACCTCACACCCACACCCACACCTGGCACACACTACACACACCATACACCCACACACACCTCTCACTGACAACTGTTACACACTGCACACACCTCACACCCACACCTGTCACACACTACACACACCATATACCTCTCACCCTCACCCACACCTGTCACACACTACACACCTTACACCACACACCCACACCTACAACTGTCACACACTACACACACCACCACCCACACCTACACCTCTCACACACTACACACACCTCACACACACCTAGAACTGTCAAAGACTAAACACACTATACACCACCCACCTACACCAACAACTGTCACACACGACACACACCTCACACCCACACCTGTCACCCACTACACACACCTCACACCCACCTACACCTGTCACACACTACACACACCACACACCTCACACCCACATCTACACCTGTCACACACTACACACACCTCACACCCACACCTACACCTGTCACACACACCACACACCTCACACACGCACCTCACACACACCTCACCCACACCTACACCTGTCACACACCACACACACCACACACCTCACAACCACACATCTCACACTACACAGACCTCACACCCACACCTACCCCTCTCACACACTACCCACACCTCACACCCACACCTACACCTGTCACACACTACACACACTCACACCACACACACATCACACTTACACCCACACCTGTCACACACTACACACATCACCACACACCTCACACCCACACCTACACCTGTCACACAACTCACACCCACACCTACACATCTCCCACACTACACACACCTCACACCTACACCCATACCTGTCGCACACTACACACATCTCCACCCACCACACACCTCACACCCACACCTACAACTGTCACACACTACACACACCACCCATACCTACACCTGTAACACACCACACCAACACATACACCTGTCACACACTACATACACACCATCCACACCTACACCATCCACACCTACACCTGTCACACACTACACAAACCACCACCCACACCTACAACTGTCACACACCACACACACCACCACCCACACCACACACCTCTACAAGGTGAAATGATCCATTATCAATCTGTTTTTAAATTCTATCCCATTATCAGAAATAAACATGCAAGGAATTGAATGATGAGGAATATAATCATTAAATATATAATCATGAATATCTTTCGATGATTTATCTGGCAATGTTTTATATTCAACCCAAGCACTACAATGATCTATAATAGAAATAAATATCTATTACCACTAGTACTAACCGGATATGGACCAGAAAGATCTGCAGCAATCACAATACTAGGTGCAACCGGCAATGTCATTGATACGCAGGTGTATGCCTGCTACAATTAATCACACAATTTGGACAATTGGCAATTACTCTGTGGACATCCTTAGCTATACTAGTCCAATGAAAATGTTCCTGTAATCGTTTTAGTGTTTTTGACATAGCCATATGACCTACCTCTGTATGAGCTATTTTTATTTCAGTTTATAGTGCTCAAAAGGAATTGCCTGTTCTGCTAATAGTGAATCAAATGCAAACATTTCTACTGGTTATTTTGCCTCTGTATTACGTCTTAATCTGGACAAAATATCAGCCCAAACATTATCTACTCCTCTCATATAGACAATTGGTGCTGACAATTCTGCTAATAATACTGCCCAACGTTGTATACATGTATTACGTATTTCTTTAGTGAAAAAACATTTCAATGGAGCATGATCTGTATAGATAGTAAATTCTGCACCATACAAGTACGGTCTTAATTTTACTAGAGCATAAATAATAGCAAATGCTTCCTTTTCTATAGTAGGATAATTACGGTGAGCAGACGAAAATCTAGTACTTATTAAATGTACTGGCCTGTCTATTCCATTTTCATCCTCCTGTACCAGGACAGCACCTAGACTGTACTCAGAAGCATCTCTATACAGTTTATAAGGTTTAAAAGGATCAGGAAATTTTAGAAGGACACATTCTAATAGGGGATTTTTCAACTCATTCCTTGCATTTTCACATTCTACAGTCCAATTAAAGCTACATTTAGTACTAGTTAAATAAGTTATAGGAGCTACAACATCAGCATAATTAGGAATTAATTGTCTATAATACCCTGCCGATCCTAGCAAACGTCTTACTTCTTTTTTAGTAGTCGGTGAAGCCATATCTCTTATTGCAACAATTTTTTCAGCATCCGGTTTTAGTCCTGCTGCACATACAACATAACCTAAGAGTTTTACTTCAGCTACTCCGAATTCACATTTAGATTCTGTAATAGTCATACTATTATCCTGCAGAGATAGTCAAAATGTTAGCTACATCTTTCTGATGACTCTCTTCATCCGGTGAATAAATTATGATATCATCTAAATAAATTAGACAACATTTACCTAAATGTTCTGCAAAAATTACATTCATCATTCTTTGGAATACAGATGGTGCATTAGTTAATCCAAATTGCATAAGCTTAAACTGAAATAATCCCATATGTGTGTTTATCGCGGTTTTAGGTCTACTATCCTCATCTACCATTACCTGCCAATAACCTGATTTAAGGTCAATGGTGGTAAAAATGTTAGCACCATGCAATTGATCAAAAATATCTTGCATCCTAGGCAGAGGATAGGCATCTTTAATTGTAACTGCATTTAATTTACGGTAGTCACCACAGAGATGAATAGTACCATCCTTCTTTGGCCCTAACGTAACTGGTGAAGCCCAAGGACTACAACTAGTCTATAATATCATCATCTAACATTCTTTTTAGTTCTCTTTCGACAGTATGTCTTTTACTCAAAGGTATTCTATAAGGTCTCTGATTTAGAGGATATGCATTACCTCTAACTTTTAGTAAAAAACACAGTATTATCTATAGAAATTTAAAGCACGAGTCCATAATGTCATAATAAACCAACGTCTGAGTTAAAATAACTTCTGGTTGACAATTATATAATATATAGTATATAAAGTTCTAGTCAAACTGTTAATGTTCACACAATTACTACCTATATAGTGTCAAGGAAACTTGTCCGTAGTTAATTTATAAAGTTATAGAACTCTTCACAATATAAACTTGTCGGTTATAATACGTCAATTTGTAATTATTAACAATGTAACGTTCACAATTCGTCACAGTCAATGTTATGCAAAGTGAACTAATTTTTACCTTCTAAACCCGGTCGGTTTCAACTCGTTATGGTCGCCATTATGTAAAGTTGTCGTCTGGCAGTTGTAGTTCTGTAGACAGGCTAATAGGAAATCAATACAGGCAAGGAGAGAAAGGAAGAGTATAAAGAGTGAAAGAAGCATGAGAGCTTGCACCCTCAGGTTTATTATTATATAGTGGTACATGGATCTGATATGGCATACCACCTGACCATGCTCTCCAATGAACAACAAGCATTTCTAGGTCCACCAATGAACAGTAAGCATTCTTGTGTCACCATGGCTACTGTGATCTACCCACCACCACCATGCCTTGTGGCTCTTGGCCTGCACCTGCCTTGCTGTGTGTGTGTGTGGTGATCTGTGACTAACAGTTGGGGGGGAGGGGGTTGTGAGTATATCTCTTGAGCCCCTTCCATGCTAACAATGGTGCCCCTCTCACACTATCTATTTAATACACAATGACTATGAACTACAAGTAAAGAGTCACCAGCAACTACATAAATACATTCCTGCACCTGGCCCTATACATCATTTACCTTTATAGACCATTTGTAATCCTTTATAGACCAGTTCGCATTCCCCACCAATGCGTTTTATCAGAATATTTTACAACACTACACCGCACACACCTCACACCCACACCTACACCCGTTACACACTACACACACACCTATAACTGTCACTCACTACACACACCACACACACCTCACACACCTCACACACACCTAATGATTAATGAGTGCACCTGTATCTAAGTTGGATACATAGGTTCAACAATCTTGGTGTTGGCTTTGAAAAGTTTATGCTTTCATCGTTTTGTTGTTGTACTCATATCAGGACCGGTACCGACTTGTGACAGTACGCACTCATGGCGATGTTATAGTGCTGCCCCATTGGGAAATCAGGTCACCGGCACCATGACCCGATATCCCACTCAGTCACATTATCCTGACACTAACCAGCCCTTGCCCTATCCTAATAATGCCGAGCACCAGGCTAGGAAGCGACAAGTATCAATTTTTAAGTCATTGGTTTGACTCGACCGGGAACCGAACTGATGCTTTCATCGGATTATGCAGCTTTAATATTAGTTTCAACTCTTGACCAATTCACTGTTCACTAGATCATAATCAACGAGTTTATTTAAAGCTGCATAGTCCGATGAAAACATCAAATTTTCAAAACCAACGCAATTATCTAGATTTGATTCTACATAATTATCTAACTTATATACTACTATTTACTAGTCCACTTATTAAATATTTGTCACCACGTAGAAGGGAATACCAAGACAATTTAATAGAACATGTTTATGCAGCAGCCTATGGTGTCAGAGTTTTGGCATGTTTGCCAAAATTAATTTGGCATTTTGAAGTTCAAATATCTCCAAAGTTTACCATTTAAAATAAAAGTTACTTCAAACTAAAGTAAGGTAGGTTATAACGATCAACCTAATATATTGATCTCAGAAAATGACAGAAACTCAAAACCATCGGATTATGTAGCTTTAACTGTTTTGTGCCAAGCTGAACAGTTCAGGTTTAAGGCCCTGTCACACCTCACCGGATTGGGGGAAACTGACAGAAACCGAACAAAGTCCGTTTTGTGTCCGTACAAGTTTTGAACATGCACAAAACTAGGAACGGATGCTGCCAGACTGACGTTTACGGTTCATGTCCGGTTTGAGTTTGTTTCGTCCGTTGGCTATCTGTTCATGTCCGTTTCATGTCTGCTTTATGTCCGTTCATCCAGCGGCCATTGACTCGATAGCGCAACATTTTGACACATTTTAATACATTTTGACACTTATCACCACCGGACTAGACAATTCTGTCCATTGCTCAATCCGGCGAGGTGTGAGAGCCGCTTTAGGTAGATTATAATGGAAGTAAGGATCCAGGGTACAAGTGTGGTAAACGCAGCGAATAGACCCAGGTTTAGTTTCCGAACAGCCCCGATGTGGGAGTAGTAATCCTACGGGGTGTGCGCGTCTACGAACGCCCTCACCGCTGCCCCTGCACCTGCATCCACAATCACACATATTACTCGGCAGCGTTGATTAATCATTTGTCTAATTAAACATTTAGCGTGCATCACGACACTGGGGAGGGGGGGGGGGGTGAGTGTGGGGGGGGGGGGGGGCAGAGAAGAAACAAAAAGAAAGAAATGTGTATATCATTAAACAATTACTATCTGTTGAAGAAGGATGTGTGTAGTGGGGGGGTGGGGGGTTAATAAATCAATTCTTGATGTATCTCCTCTTCCTCCTTCTCCCATCTACCCACCCTCACATCAAAATTATATACGGACATTTTCTTCTACGCGACAACTGTCGTGATGAATGCAATTTACTAATTATGCCATATCAGTTCCAAATATTTCCGTGATAAAGAATGATATTAGAAATTTTAAGTGCGTTTATTGAAGCAAATTTCTATCATAGCGTTGAATTGTAATTGAATTTTGAAGTGCAGTTATTGAAACAATTTTTTAGCATAGCGTTGAATTGTAATATATTCGTAATTTGAAGTGCATTTATTGAAGCAAATATTTATCGTAACATTGAATTGCAATATTTTCGGAGAGAATGTCGCTGGAACACTGCATCTGAGTGAATGACGCTCCCATATAGCGGGACTTAAATGTTGCTGTCAAAGACAACGGATGATGGCTGAACTTTGATTGAATTAGGAGGCAGATGGTGGCGACTGGGTGGCTGGGCGCCAGCGCTCCCACAGATGTATATCACAACTTCCGGTTCCGGCCGCCATTTGTATTCCGGGATCCCCCACGTGACCATTGTCAATTCTCGTCAGTTGTATAAGTACTATTATACATCTCATATTGTATATATCATTATGTATCTCATATTGTATATCTCATATTATATATCTCATATTATATATCTCATATTATATATCTCATACTATACATCTAATTATATATCTCATATTATATGTCTTATATTTATATCTCTTATTATATATCTCATATATATATCTCATTATATAGTTCATATTACCCATGGTGGCTAGCCACCATGAAGAATTTTCTACGCGAACAAGGAGCTCTTATGAATGGGTTTTATTCAGACACAGTTTTCAGTAAGTTGCAAGATAGTCAATCAGAGAGGTACAGGTTCATAGCATATATCTCATAATATATCTCATATTAAATCGAACATATTATATATCTTAATATGTATATGATATTATGTGTCTCATATTATATATCTCATATTATATGTATCATGTCTCATATTATATATATATCATATCTCATATTATATATCTCATTATATATCCCATATTATATATCTCATTATGTATCTCATTCTGTATCTCATTATATATCTCATATTATATATCTCATATTATACATCTTATTATATATATATCATTTTATAATCTCATATTATGTATCTCATTATATATCTCATATTATATATCTCATATTATATATCTCATATTATATATCTCATATATATATATCTGTATGTCTATATAACTGATCTCGATGGCTTCTCCCTAATGATGATCTCTGCACCTGGTATCGTTGTGAATAGATTTCCCACTTTCTGACGTGGGAGGTAATTCAAAAACACCGAATGGCTGGTAATTACCTTGATAATTTCCCCCCTCGAAGAGCACCAGGGAGGAAAGGAGGGAGGCGGAAAAACCCGGCGGCGCATCCTTCATATTACTGCACGCTCCTTGGAGAAATCAGGCGCCGCAAACCTTAAACAAAACCGAGAAAAATGCGGCAAGTTTAGAATTTTAACCACCCTGGATGTAGGGTGGCGCCCTCCCTCGGGAGATCATAGTCGAGAAGCTGAAATAGAATTATGAATCTGCTGGCTTTAATTCTAGTAATCCTGGCGCGCCGGGGGCTCAGGTGACGGCGCTCCCGGGAGGGGGCGCTGCGCAGATAACGCACCCGCGAGTATAGGCTGCGCGCGCACCGCGATAAAACGGGGCCGCCGGGAACTAAAAATCAGCGTCCGCAGAGACGCGCTTCCATTAAGGCGCGGGCAGATTTATTAGAAGTGCACTGCCGGCCGCCCCAGTTGTGTGTGTCACTGTGTGGGTGTTGTGCTACTGTGTGGGGATGGGGGATGGGTGTGGGTGGGTGTGGGTGTGGGTGTTGTGCTGCTGTGTAGGGATGGGTGTGGGTGTGTTGTGTGTGGGTGTTGGGGGTGGATGTGGGGTGTGGTGTGGCTTGGTGTGGGTATGGGTGTTGGTGTGACAGTGGTGAGTGTTGTATGTCACTGTGTGTGTTGTGCTACTGTGTGCGGATTGGTGGGGGTGTATTGTGTGTGGGTGTGGGGTGGATGTAGGGTGTGGTATGGCTAGGTGTGGGTGGGTGTTGTGGGTGTCGGTGTGACAGTGGTGAGTGTGTTGTGTGTCACTGTGTGTGTTGTGATACTGTGTGGGGATGGGTGTGGGTGTGTGTTGTGTGTGGGTGTGGGTGTGGGGTGGATGTTGGGTGTGGTGTGGCTTGGTGTGGGTATGGGTGTTGGTGTGACAGTGGTGAGTGGTGTGTGTCACTGTGTGTGTTGTGCTACTGTGTGGGGATGGGTGGGGGGGGGTGTTGGGTGTGGGTGTGGATGTGGGGTGGGGTGTGGGTAAGGGTGTTGGTGTGACAGTGGCGAGTGTGTTGTGTGTCACTGTGTGGGTTGTGATACTGTGTGTGGATGTGTGGGTGTTGTGCTACTGTGTGTGAACATGTTAGTGTGGATGTGTGTGTGGGTTGGTGGTGTGGGTGGGTGCTGTTGGTGTTGGTGTGACAGTGGTGAGTGTGTTGTGTGTCACTGTGTGTGTTGTAATACTGCGTGTGGGTGTGGGTGTTGGTGTGAGTGTGGGGGAGAGTGGGTGACTCTGTGTTATCGTACTGTATGTGACTGTGTTTCTGTTTGTGCATGTTGGTGTGAGTGTGTTGAGTGACAGTGTGTGTTTGTTGTGCTAATGTGTGTGGGTGCTGGTGTGGCTGTGTGGTGTGAGTAGGTGGGTGTGGCTGTGTGGTGTGAGTAGGTGGGTGTGGGTGCTGGTGTGGCTGTGTGGTGTGAGTAGGTGAGTGTGGGTGCTGGTGTGGCTGTGTTGTGTGGGTAGGTGAGTGTGGGTGCTGCTGTGTGTGGGTGCTGGTGTGTGTAGGTAGGTGTGGGTGCTTGTGTGGCTGTGTGGTGTGAGTAGGTGAGTGTGGGTGCTGGTGTGGCTGTGTGGTGTGGGTAGGTGAGTGTGGGTGCTGCTGTGTGTGGGTGCTGGTGTGAGTAGGTGGGTGTGGGTGCTGGTGTGGCTGTGTGGTGTGAGTAGGTGAGTGTGGGTGCTGGTGTGGCTGTGTGGTTGTGAATAGGATGTGTGCTGTTGTGGCTGTGTGGTGTGAGTAGGTGGGTGTGGGTGCAGGGTGGACTGTGTGGTGGTAGTGGGTGGTGGTGTGGGTGCTGGTGTGGCTGTGTGGTGTGAGTAGGTGGGTGTGGGTGCTGGTGTGGCTGTGTCGTGTGGGTAGGTGGGTGCTGGTGTGGCTGTGTAGTGTCAGTAGGTGGGTGTGGGTGCTGGTGTGGCTGTGTGGTGTGAGTAGGTGGGTGTGGGTGCTGGTGTGGCTGTGTGGTGTGGGTAGGTGGGTGTGGGTGCTGGTGTGGCTGTGTGGTGTGGGTAGGTGGGTGTGGGTGCTGGTGTGGCTGTGTGGTGTGAGTAGGTGGGTGTGGGTGCTGGTGTGGCTGTGTGGTATTACAATATAATATATATCAACCACCTGTATCAACAATGAGATGTATCAATGTACAGTCATACAGTATTTATCAGTATATGTCCCACACAACTCTACTCAATTCAAACACCCGACAGATTTAAATGTGGTGTGAGTAGGTGGGTGTGGATGCTGGTGTGGCTGTGTGGTGTGAGTAGGTGGGTGTGGTTGCTGGTGTGGCTGTGTGGTGTGGGTAGGTGGGTGTGGGTGCTGGTGTGGCTGTGTGGTGTGAGTATGTGGGTGCTGGTGTGGCTGTGTGGTGTGGGTGTAGATGCTGGTGTGGCTGTGTGGTGCGGGTAGGTGGGTGTGGGTGCTGGTGTGGCTGTGTGGTGTGGGTGTAGATGCTGGTGTGGCTGTGTGGTGTGGGTAAGTGGGTGTGCGTGCTGGTGTGGCTGTGTGGTGGGTGTGGGTGTAGGTGTGAGTGTGTTGTGTGAGACAGTGGCATCTGACATGCCTGTCACTGTCTGTGGCAGTATTAGTGTACCTATCACTGTTTGCGTGTTGGTGTGTGCTCGTGTGTATATATTTGTATGTATGTTGGCTGTGATTCTGTTCGTGCATATTGGTTTGAGTATTTTGAGTATGTTGTGTGACATATTGTGTCATAGTGTCTGTGTATGTGTTGCAGTGTAACTGTGTGTATGTTGGTGTGAGTTAGTGCACATGTGTTATGTGACAGTGCATGACAGTGTTGGTGTGTATGTGTCTGTGTCCATATTGCAGTATGACTGTCTGTTAGTGTGGGAGTGTGCATGTTGTGTGACAGTGCATGACAGTGTTGGTGTGTCTATGACTGTGTGCATATTGCAGTTTGACTGTGTGTATGTTAGTGTGGGAGTGTGCCTGTTGTGTGAAAGTGCAGCTTGTTTGTTGTTTGTTTGTTATTGGTTTGTGTCCTAGCAACATCTAAGGTCATATCAGGACGGGTACTGACTTGTGACAGTATGCACTCATGGTGGTTTTATAGTGCTGCCCCACTGGGAAATCAGGCCGCCGGCACCATGACCCAATATTCCACTCAGTCACAGTGACACTGAGCTAACCAGTCCTTGACCTATCCTAATAATGCAGAGCACCAGGCTAGGAAGCGACAAGTATCAATTTTTAAGTCATTGGTTTGACTCGACCAGGAACCAAACTCGCGAACTCCCGATCTTCTGCACGGGAGGCCTGCACTTATAATTATAATTATATCCATTCGGCCACGGCGCCCAATATGTGTGCCCATCGAGCTGCGTGTGTGAATGTGTGTGCACGTTGTATACTGTGTGCATGTGTATCATGCAGTGTGACAGTGTAAGGTGCCTCAGAGTGTTGGTTGCTTTGTTGGTTGGAGTTTTATGTTGTTGTTGAAGATTTATACTGCCTATCCTGGATAAGCCTGAATAGACTTGTTTTCACCATTAGACAGTTTGGTGATAGAAAGCCCGAGCCTACACTTTTATAAGGGATTTTTAACCTCCCACACCACGTAGACATCATATGAGAGCAACTGGCCTTTGATGATGCTGTAAGTTATACACAGCGGTGGAAATCCAAATTGGCAGAGATGGGGGCACGGGGAATCGAACCACCGACCTTCAGATTAGCAGTCTGACCTAGAAAAAAGTCAGACACTCTAACCACTCGGCCACAGAGAACACCACGTCCTGGCAAGAGCTAAGGTCATATCAAAACCTTTACCGACTTGTGGCAGTACACACTCATGGTTACTTTATAGTGCTGCCCCACTAGGAAACCAGGCTGCCAGTGCCATTATCCAATATCTAACTCGGTCACATTATCCTGATACTGTTCTAACCAGTCCTTGCCCTAATCTAGTAATGTCGAGCGTCAGACAGACTAGGAAGTTACAAGTATAAATGTTGTACTTTATTGGTTTGACTCAAAGAGAGATTCAAAGTCCCGACCTTCCTCACGGGAAGCCATGTGTGTGTGCATGCGTGTTAGATTATATATATAGGTATATATATATATATATATATATATATATATATATATATATATATGGTTAATATGTTTTATTTGTGCCCAAACAGACCCCCTGCAACTTCCCTCACCCCATCCCCCTACATCCACCCCCCGTCCTGATATGACCTTAGATGTTGCCAGGACGTAAAACAACAACAAACAAACAAACAAACATCCACCCCCACCCCCACATCCCCACCCCTTGTGACAGGCTGTTGCTGACCTGACTGTTTTGATATGACATGTTGTCACACGGTGCTGGAGTTGACTTTTTGTGAGCCAATCTGTTATAGGTTAGAGCTCAGCAGTCCGACATGGCGCGATATACTGGTCATATATAGTACAGTTCTTGAGGCCTGGATGCTAACGTAGATACACATCAGCTCCGAATGAGTTGACCATCCGTCTCCACTTTTGGTAGATTGTGGAACCCTGGTCGAGTCAAACCAATGACTTAAAAAATGATACTTGTTGCTTCCTAGCCAGGCGCTCGGCATTATTAGGATAGGGCAAGGACTGGTTGGCTCAGTATCAGGATAATGTGACTGAGTGGGATATGATCTCACGGTGCTGGCGGCCTGGTCTTCCAGTGGGGCAGCATTATTAAGTCGCCATGAGTGTGCACTGTCACAAGTCGGTACCCATCCTGATATTACCTTAGATGTGATTGATTGATTTATTGGTGGTTGCTTTACCCCGTGTCGGCAGCATAGGCCATATTCACGGCGAGGACCTTAGATGTTGCCAGGACGTAAAACTCCAACATCCAACAAACCAACCATCAGCAGCCTGTTGGGAACAGTTGCGAGTCCATGTGCCCTGTGCGCGTTGGAGAAAGGAGGCTGGAAGTGGGCGTGAAGTGGGGTGAAGAAGTGTGAGACCGGATGTATCTCCCGTATGGTTACCGGCGCACTCACCAGGGGGGCGACCCGCTGGGAAGGGTGCGCATGCTCCCTAGTCACGCGGCCCACTTCCCACTAAGGCCCCTAGGTGGCGCCCTGGGGGCCTGTCTCGTGATATTCAGCGAGAGCCATCAGCTGCTCGGCTGGGTGCCGGCCGACATTATACCGCGGCGCGAATCCCCGCCGCGCACCAGCGGGGGACCAGCGTAGCTAAAAACGAGCCCGGTTAATGATAAGGTGGCGGGAATCAGCGAAATGTGGCTTTGTTATCTAGCCTTGTCATAACAGCGGCGCCACGCAGGGCCTCAGGCCGGGCAGAGGCGGGACGGGGCCGGGCAGGGCCTGTCAGGGCCGGGCAAGGGCGGGGCGGGTTGGGGTTGGGGAAGGGCGGGGCAGGGCGGGGCAGGGCAGGGCAGGGCGGGGCAGGGCAGGGCAGGGCAGGGCAGGGCAGGGCAGGGCAGGGCAGGGCAGGGCAGGACAGGGATGGAGGGGAGGGGAAAAGAGAGGGAGGGAGAGGGGAACGGAGAAACTCAGGTTCCGTACAGGGCCTGGAAAGTCTCGAAAAGTCTTCATTTCTCCCATTTCAAGGCCTTGGAAAGCCTTGAATTTAACCTATTTGGGTAATTAGTCTTGAAAAGCCTTATGTTCCATTTAACTGTCCCCACTGATATATATTAGTCTGAAATTGTCATTCACCATTGTTCCCCCCCCCCCTTGAAATCCAAATGAAAATAGTCTTGAAAAAACAGCCTTGAAAAGCTTTGAAATAACCTTGAATTCCATATCTTCACACGTGTACAGACCCTGGAAGCGAACTTAGTTGCAAGAGAAAGAGGAGAGGAGAAGGGGAAACAGATGGAGATGGAGAGAGGGAGCGCGACGAAGAGAGAGGAAGGGGAGTGGGGAGATGGGGAGAGTGTCCGAGAGGGATTCTACAAAGAAAAACGAAATTACAAGCACCAAAAAGAGGGAGAGAGAGAGAGAGGGAAATGGTACCGAGCACCATGATCCAATATCCCACTCAGTCACATTATCCTGACACTGAGCTAACCAGTCCTCGCTCTCTCCTCTTAGTATTAATGCCGAGCGCCAGGCTAGGAAGCCACAGGTATCAATTTTGTAACTGTTAAGTCATCGGTTTGACCTGACCGGGACCGTACATTCAGGAGGGGGTTAGATCCACTGTACGCTTTTTTAAATCTTTTTTTTTTAATGTCGACTAAATTAAAGTTGCATAGTCCAATGATTTTGAGTTTCTGTTATTTTCTGAGATAAAGATATTAGGTTGATCATTGTAATCTACCTTACATTATATTGAAGTAACTTTTATTTAAGATATTTGAAGTGCAAATGTGGGAAATTAATTTTGGCAAGCTTGCCAAAACTCTAACACCATAGGCTTATGCAGTAACAGGTTCTATTAAATTGACTATGTATTCCCTTATATGTGATGCCAAATGTTTAATAAGTGCACCAGTATGTAAAATAGATATGCAGAATCAAATCTAAATCATTGTTTTCGTTTTGAAATTTTGATGTTTTGATCGGATCATGCAGCTTTAAGCAGAATTCAAAACCACACTTCTTACTATTCCGGGCCTAGTGTGTTAACAATTACACCACCACTACTACTACTGCTACTACTGCTACTACTGCTACTGCTACTACTATTCCTACTACTACTACCACTACTGCTACTCCTACTACTACTACTACTATTCCTACTACCACCACTACTACTCCTCCTCCTCCTCCACTAGTACTAGTACTACCACTACCACTACTATTACTACAACAATATCAACATTTTCATTATATACTTTGTGGGCGGTGGGGGGAGGAGGGTTGGGGAGGAGGCGAGTCATGAACAATTGTATGCTTTGTACACTTCTGAAAATGTTAATAATTGTAAAGCTCCCCCTCCACACCTCCACCCCCCCCCCCCGCTCACGGCCTTAGTGGGTGTACCTGGCGAGTCGAGGAGGAGAGTGTGGAGTGGGAGTGAGGATGGGAGGCGAGGAGGGGCGGGGCGCCGGTTTCTCTCATTCGTCCAGGCCGCTTCAGCAGCACCTCTAACCGGAAGTAGCGAGTGAGCGTCCTGCTGCGCGTTCCACTCTCTTATATAACACAGCTCAAGCAGCTGGGTTTGTCCTCAGGACCGACTGCCTGTAGGAGTTATGCTAGGTACACACCTACCGTTTTTCCGCACCCACCTACCATATTCGATCTAAAATTGCCCAAAAGTCTTGAGGTGTGCACTCCCCTAGCACACCTACCGATTGCGATTCGCGACTTAAAACTCAATTTTAGCGCTAAAAGTGCTTCCTTACGATTGCGATTCGTGATTCGAAAAATGAATCGGCCCGTTTTCAGTTTTAAGCGGGTCGGGGCGCGAGTTTTAGTGCGCGAGTCGTAAACGGTAGGTGTGTACCTAGCATTAGAGCCGTGCAGGTAGAAGTGCCACCCCCCCACACCAGGAGGCGCCTCATGGGGGAGGGCGGGGGTGGAGGTGTTGGAGTAGCGGGGTGTGTGTGTGGTGGGGGTGGTGTGTGTAGCGGTGTGCTTGTGGAGGTGTGGATTTGTAGAGGTTTATGTGAAGGTCTTGGAGTAGCGTTGTGTATGTGTAGGGTGGGGTTGGGGTGAAGGTGTGCTTGTGGAGGTGTGGATTTGTAGAGGTGTATGTGAAGGCGTTGGAGTAGCGGTGTGTGGGTGTGGGTGACAAAAAAAGTTGGAGTAGCGGTGTGTGGGTGTGGGTGTGGGTTGGGTGGGGGTGGAGGTGTGCTTGTGGAGGTGTGGATTTGTAGAGGTGTATGTGAAGGTGTTGTAGTAGCGGTGTGTGGGTGTGGGTTGGGTGGTGGTGGAGGTGTGCTTGTGGAGGTGTGGATTTGTAGAGGTTTATGTGAAGGTGTTGTAGTAGCGGTGTGTGGGTGTGGGTGGGGTGTGTGAATGTGGGTGGCTGAGTGTGTAACTGTGTTTGCTGATTTGTAGACAGGGTTTATGTGGAGGTGATGGAGTTTGTGGAGGTGTAGAGAGGGAGCAGGGCCTATCGGATGACGTTATGATTAAATGAGGAGTTCGACAGGGGTGTGTATTGTCACCATGTCTTTTTAACCTGTACACAGACATGATTTTCAGACACATTGAAGATTGCAAGGGAGTGACAATAGGTGGCATGAACGTCAACAATCTTAGATATGCCGATGACAGTGTAATACTAGCAGACAGTGAGAAAAACCTACAGGATATTGTGAATAGAATCAATAAAGCTGGAATACTATTCAACATGAAGATGAATGCCAGGAAGACCAAAAGAATGGTTAAAAGTAAAAAGACAGATAAACCAAATATCAATATAACCATAGATGGCACAAACATAGAACAAGTATCCGAATTCATATATCTCAGACAAAAGATTACAAATGATGGGAGATGTGAGGAAGAAATTAGGAGATGGATAACAATAGCCCGAACAACATTCTCCAAAATGTATAGAGTGTTAAGTAAGATATTAATACATACAAGGAAGCATATTCTTCAGTGTTATGTGTGGTCTACTCTAATGTATGGAGCTGAGACATGGACAATCTCTAAGAAAATGTACAAACGTTTAGCAGCATTTGAGATGTGGACTTATCGAAGGATGATGAAAATATCATGGACAAAGAAGATCACCAACAAAGAAGTTCTCAGAAAAATTAAAAATAAGAAAAGCTTGTTTGCCACTATACAGACAAAGAAACTTATTTATTTGGCCACATCATTCGTCAGAGTTCAATATACCGTACATTGTTGGAAGGGAAGGTGAATGGCAGCAGAGGGAGAGGGAGACCAAGAACATCATGGTTTACAAATATTTCACAGTGGACAGGCTTGAATTATTCACAGTCTATCAGAACAGCACACCATCAGGACAAGTGGAGAACCATTGCATCCAACCCTTGACTAGAGGACGGAACTATTGACTGAGAGAGGGTGTGTGTGGAGGAGTTGTATGGGATCTGTAAGTGGGGTGGAAGTGTGTGCAGGTGGGTGTGGAACGGTGTGCTTATGGAAATGTAGAGAGGGTTTATGTGGAGGTTGGAATGGGGTGGGGTTCGGGGGTGGAAGTGTGTGGGGGTGTGTGTGGGTGGAACGGTGTGTTTGAGGAGGTGTGAATTGTAGGGAGAGTTGTATGTGGAGGTGTTAGAGGGATCGATGGGTGTGGTGGAGGTGTGTGTAGGTTGGTGCAACTGTTTGTAGAGGTGTGGCTTTGCAGAGAGGGTTCATGTGGAGGTGTTGGAGTAGCGG
>CM059194.1:76855264-76871200 GCA_030323885.1 Branchipolynoe longqiensis | reverse complement strand
AACCCACATCCACCACCCACCCACACACCACACCCACACCCACCCACACAGACAACCACTACACACCAAACACACACCACACATACACCCACTACACCCATGACACCCATGACACCCACGACACCCACGACACCCACGACACCCATGACACCCACATCACCCATGACATCCCATGGAGAAAGAGCACGACACTCACGACACCCACGACACCCACACACCCACGACACCCACGACACCCACGACACCCAACGACACCCACGACACCCACACACCCACTACACCCACAACACCCACACACCCACACACCACACACACCCACACACCCACACACCCACACACCCCGACACCCACAAAACCCCACACACCCACACACCCACACACCCCAACACCCCACCCACCCACACACAACACACCCACACACCCACACACCCACAACACCCACCAACCCACCACAAACACACCCACTACACACACAACCCCACACACCCAACACACCACTACACCCACACACCCACCACACCCAACACACCCACACACCTCCACCACCCACACACACCCACCACAACCAACACACCCCCACACCCCACACCCACACACCCACCCACCCACCACACCCACACACCCACACACCCACACAGACAACCACTACACACACCAAACACACACCACACATACACCCACGACACCCTCGACACCCACGACACCCACAACACCCATGACACCCACGACACCCACGACACCCACGACACCCACGACACCCACCAGACACCCATGACACCCATGACAAACCACCCATGACACACACCCCATGACACCCACACATACGACACCCATGACACCCATGACACCCATGACACCCAACACCCATTACACCCATGACACCCATGGCACCCATGACACCCATGACACCCATGCCACCCATGACACCCATGACAACCATGACACCCATGACACCCATGACACCCATGACACCCATGACACCCATGACACCCATGACACCCATGACACCCATGACACCCATGACACCCATGACACCCATGACACCATACAACCAACCCATGACACCCATGACACCCATGACACCCATGACACCCATGACACCCATGACACCCATGACACCCATGACACCCATGACACCCATGACACCCATGACACCCATGACACCCATGACACCCATGACACCCATGACACCCATGACACCCATGACACCCACCCACCACACACCCATCCCTGTGACTACTAACACATATCGGGGACACAATTGATAATAACTGAAAACTCTCCAGAAATACAATTGCTTATTTAAAAAAACACGCACACAAAGAAAGAGGGGAAACATTCTTGGTGTGGAGTGTGAGGAGTAGGGGTGGTGGTGGGGGTGGTGGGGGGATCAGGAGGAGGATGTGGATTGGTTGATCCCTACACGCGACTCGTGGCAGTGTTTTGTATGGACGCCACCTGTGACTGATTGGGTGATTTAATTCTAATTCTTTTTTTTTAATTTGAAGAACGCCGGTCACGGACCCTGTTTTTTTAATTAATTTTTTTTATTTGTTTAGGTGGTGGGGTCGGGGGACCTGGGGATGTGATTTTATGTGGTAGGAATGGTCAATGTAGATGCATGATTCTCGCTATTTAAAAGAACAACATATATTGAATATCTTCTCAATTTGATTTTAAATGTCTAAATTTAGCAAAATTACTAAAATTCAAAAGTTTGAGCGCGATTGCCGAATTGGTAGAGTGCAGGCCTCCCTTGCAGAAATTCGGGAGTTCGATTCCCGGTCGAGTCAAACCAATGACTTACCAAATTGATACTTGTCGCTTCCTAGCCTGGTACTCGGCATTATTAGGATAGGGCAAAGACTGGTTGGTTCAGTGTCAGGATAATGTGACTGAGTCTCCCAGTGGGGCAGCACTATAAAGTTGCCATGAGTGCGCACTGTCACAAGTCAGTACCCATTCTGATATGACCTTAGATGTTGCCAGGACGTAAAACTCCTACATCCAACAAACTAAATTTCAACTCAGCATTTTTTTTCAACCCCGAATATATCAAAACTGAAAACAGTAATTTTCCGTTGAAAAAAAAAGAATAATTCAAAACACCATGTGATATTTTGTGTGCAATTATTTAGATGTTTTCCAGGAATTAAATTATGTCAGAGAACTATAAATGATAAAAAGATTGAGAAACAATTGAAATAACTAAATAATATAATGGTAATAATTCAAGATAAAAGAAATTAAATAACGAAAAACAACCCAAAAAACACAGTCACTTATTGGATGTTTTTAAACCATTCCAGCTTCCTGACCCACACATAAATTTTAACTAACATGCAACAACAAAACTAACACATACACACACAATCTTATCTCGAACACCTACCAATAAATCCAAACCAGAATCACACAATAAAATCACACAGAAATCAGGAGACTTGTTTGTTGTTTTGTTTGTTATTTGTTTGTTGTTGTTTCACATCTTAGCAACATCTAAGGTCATATCAGGACGGGTAGCGACTTGTGACAGTGTGCACTCATGGCGACTTTATAGTGCTGCCCCACTGGGAAATCAGGCCACTGGCACCATGACCCGATATCCCACTCAGTCACATCATCCTGACACTGAGCCAACCAGTCCTTGCCCTGCCCTAATAATGATGAGCGCCTTGCTAGGAAGCGACAAGTATACATTTTTAAGTCATTGGTTTGACTCGACCAGTATTCGAATCCACAAATTCATGGGTTCGGATCTCCCGATCTCCCAAAACAGGAGATGGACGCTTTACTCATTCGGCCACCCAGACTTGTTCAACCCATTCCTCAAAGAGTTTTTTCGGTTGTTAAACCCCCACCCCCACAAAGAATAACATAATAAAGACACACAAGACAACAAAGAAACCCACAAAATATCCCACCACCACCCCCAACAAAAAATCCCGTTTGTATAACTTTGTTTTCTTGAAAGAGTAAAAACCAAACAAAGAACAAAAAACCACTCAACTTTATTCAGAGAAATATATGTATTAACACCCGCTCCTTGCACACACAACTCAAACAATTACCCTCATCCTCGCACTCACCTTCCCACTCACCCCCACCCCGGCCTCCACCCTCACCCTCACCATCACCTCGACCGTCACACCCTCCCTCACCCCTCACCCCACCCTTACCTTTACCCTCACCCTCACCCTCACCCTCATCCACACCCACACCCTCATCCTTACTCCAACCCATCCCTCACTCCCACCCCACCCTTCCTCCACCATTCCCCCACCGCCACCTTCACCCTCAACCCCACCCTCACCCTCACCCTCACCCCCACCCTCACCACAACCCGGACATTTACGTTCACCCTCATCACATCCACACCTCATCATTCCCCACCCCTACCCTCACACCCACCCCCACATTACCCCACCCTTCCCCGACCGCCACCCTCACCCCACCCCCACCTTTACCCTCACCCTCACACTCATCACACCCACACCCTTACCCTCATCCTTACCTCACCCCTACCCTCACTCCCACCCCCACCACCTTACCCCACACTTCCCGACAGCCACCCTCACCCCAACCCCCACCTTTACCTCACCCCCCCCCACCACCCACACCCTCATCCTTACCTCACCCCTACCCTCACTCCCATCGCAACCTCACCCTCCCCACCTCCACCCATCATCCCCACCCCACCCCACCCTCACCATCACCATCACCATAACCCAACAAACTGCCTCCTAAAAAACACAAAAACACAACATATCCGAACTTCATTCAACCCCGACGCAACCCCCCCAACCCTTCACCCCCACCCCCACCTCCACCCACCCACACCCACACCCACACCCACACCCCACACACAGAGAACACCCCAGCGTCCCGCTCTCACCTCGCTAGCAGTAATTATTTAAACAAAGAAAGGGAAAGCAGGAGGGTAGGCGGGCGGCCGGGTATCAATGTCGGGCGGAATCGATGTGATTAATTCCGGGAGGGTCCCGTCACGCCCCAGCGCCACTATAAACACGCCGGTCACGTGGGGCGGCGCGCCGGGTCACGTGGGGCGGCGCGCCGTCACCTCGTCCGCCGGCTGGCCCGGCGACATGCGCCGAGGCGGCTTTGATAACGCATTATGCCGTTGCCATGGCGACGATAACAGCAGATGGATGTGGGTTGGGGTTGGGGTGTGTGTGGGTGGGTGTTCATCTACCCGCCCACACACTCGCACTCACCGTACATACACACATGCACTCATTCATATTCACACACATTGACTCATAATTCACATTCAATCTCATTCACATTCACACAGGTTCACTCCCCCCACACACACACCCGACACACTCATTCACTCACTCACTCATACTCACACACACACTCACTCACTCATTCACTCACTCACTCACTCACACACACTCACACATTTTCTCACACACACTCATTCACTCACTCAATCATACTCACACACACTCACATGCACTCACTCATTCCCTCATTCACTCACACACACTCACACACACTCAGACATATTCCCACACTCACTCACTCACTAACTAACTCACTCGCACTCAATCATACTCACTCATACACTCACTCCTTCGCTCACTCATTAACACTCACACAGATTCTCAAACACACTCACTCACCCTCTCACACACTCACTCACTCATGCTCAATCATACTCACTCACACTCACTCCTTCATTCACTCATTCACACACTCACACATATTCTCACACACCCTCACTCACTCAATCATACTCACCCACACACTCACTCATTCACTCACTCACACACTCACACATATTCTCACCTGCACTCACTCACCCTCACACACACTCACTCACTCACACTCACAGAGGTTCACACACTCACCCACCCACACAACCCAAAACATACTACCTCATACTCACACGCTTACTCACCCTCACACACACTCACTCACTCACACTCACAGAGGTTCACACACTCACCCACCCACACAACCCAAAACATACTACCTCATACTCACACACTTACTCAACCTCACACACACTCACTCACTCACACACACTGACACAGGTTAACACACTCACACACCCCAGCAGATACTACCTCATACTCACACACTCGCTCACCCTCACACACACTCACTCACTCACTCACTCATACACACTCACACAGGTTCACACAACACCCACCCACACACCCCAACACTCACACATCCACAGACGCAGTTTTACCGATAATGAAATACCACAAAGTGACATTGGTTATTATTAGATTCGATTATTGGATTAAAAGCCGCACTGTCCGATGAAAACATCAAATTTAAAAAAACAAAAGAATGATCTAGATTTGATTTTACGTATCTAATGTAGATACTAGTGCATTTATAAAACATCTAGTAGTAAGAGTAGACAAAATAACACACATATATGCCAAGAAAATTCAAAAGAATTAACATAGACTACTAACCAAACCAACCAACTATCTATCTGCTACTGAAATGCAGGCAATCAAATACCTTATCAGCAGCTACTGTGTGCTACGATAACACCAACACTACAGCTGGCCAGCATTGAAAACAAGCCTGAATACCCAGGCTTATATGCTATGGACAGTATAAATACAGCCTCAATAAAAGAAATTAAAAATATGTGTCACCACATAGAATGGAATATTGAGGCAATTTAATAGAACCTGTTACGGCAGAAGCATATGGTGTCAGAGTTATTTTAGCATGCTTGCATTTCAAATATCTCAACAGTTAGACATTTAATAGAGAGGTTACTTCAAACTGAAGTCAGGTAGATTACAGCGTCGACCTTATTATATTTATCTCAGAACATGACAGAAACTCAAAGCCACCCGGCAATGAAACTATAAGGTCAGTCTGATATAGATTGCACTGGTATTTCACTGGGTTATTGGCCAATCCCACACTTACCCCATCTTGACTAAAAAATCAGGTTAGTTCGTTGGTTGTTGGAGTTATACATCCTGGCAACATCTAAGGTCAGTATCAGGACAGGTAAGGACGTGTCACAGTGCGTAGTGATGGTGACATTATAGTGCTGCCCCACTGGGAAATCAGGCCACCAGAACCATGACCCAATATCCCAGTCAGTCACATTATCCTGACACTGAGCTAACCAGTCCTTGTACTATCCTAACAATTCCGGCGCCTGGCTAGGAAGTGACAAGTATCAATGTGTAAGTCTTTGGTTTGACTTGTCCAGGGTTACAAGGATGCTGACAATGACAAATTCATAATTTGGATGATGAAAATTATTGCAATTTCAAATCACTCAGCCACTGTGTGGGCAAAGTTTGCTAATATTTACAGCTGCGCTGGAGGGTGTCGCTGCACCTCCAGTGGTTGGTTCATTTAGAACAATCGCAGATCTCTCAGCACTGACTTCAATTTTCTTTTTGTACATTAGTTGTTTAAGCAGGTGAAATTTCAGTTGCAGACGACTGGTCTTCCTCATTCCACTGCTCCTTGCCCTATCCTAGTAATGCCGAGTGTCTGGCTAGGAAGCGACAAGTATCAATTTTTAAGTCATCGGTTTGACTCGACCAGGATTCGAACCCACAATCCCATGATCTATCAACATGGGAGACGGACGCTCTAACTCATTCGGCGTTCCCGTCTATTCGAAAGCGAGGGTACTTGAACTCGATGGTGTACCCCCCCACCCCACTGAGTGGGGTGTCGGTCAATTGGAAAACTAAGCTAAAGAGATAATAATGTTGGCACTTGCCGCTACCTTGCCTGGTGCACAGCATTGCCAGGACAAGGAGTGACTGATTCAGTGTTAACTTGGAACAGCGCTACTGAGTGGGATATTGCGGCATTGTGCTGTACCAAGCATGCCATAATATGATGCTTAGGATGTCAATAAGACTGAACTCACTCACGCACTCACTTATGCACTCACTCACCCACTCACACACCCACTCACTCACTCACCCACTCACTCACGCACTCACTCACGCACTCACTCACTCACTCACTCCCTTATTCCCTCCCACCCTCCATCACTCACCCACTCATTCAGTCAGTCAGTCACTCAGCCACTCACTCACTCACTCACCCACTCACTCACTTATTCCCTCCCAGCGTCCGCCACTCACCCACTCAGTCAGTCAGTCACTCATCCACTCACTCACTCACTCACCCACTCACTCACTCACTCACCCACTCACTTATTCCCTCCCACCGTCCGTCACTCACCCACTCATTCAGTCAGTCAGTCACTCATCCACTCACTCACTCACCCACTCACTCACTCACTCATCCACTCACCCACCCACTCCCTTGCTCCCTCCATCCGTCACTCACCAACTCACTCACTCAGTCACTCAGTCACTCAGTCAGTCACTCAGTCACTCACGCACTCACTCACCCATCCACTCAACCACTCCCTCACTCTCCCACTCACACACTCACTCATTTACTCGTTTATTTCCTCAACCACTCACTTACTCATTCGCTCACTCATTCATCTATTCACCCACTCACATGTTATCACCCACTCTCCCACTCATGCACTCACCCTCTCACTCACTCTACCGATCGCGTTCACTAATTCACCGACTCACTAACCCACTCACCCACTCACCCACTCACCCACCCACTCACTCTTTCATCCACTCAAGCACTCACTCTCTCACTCACTCTCCCATTGGCAGTCAGTATCTTATTCACTCACTCACTCACTCACCCACTCACCCACCAACCCACTCACTGACTCACCCACTCCTGCACCCACACACTCACCGAGGCACCCACTCACTTCTTCACTCTCTCACTCATCACCCACTCACTCCTTCACTCAGCCACTAACCCACCCACTCACCCACCAACTCACCCACTCACTCACCCACTCACTCACCCACTCACCTACCAACTCACCCACTCATCCACTCACTCACCCACTCACTCACCCACTCCCTTACTCCGCCTCCTTTTGCTCCACCTGTCTGCTTCCCCCCACCCTCCCCCACCCTCCACTCCCTCTGCTTCCCCCACGCCTCCCCCACCCTCTGCTTCCCACCCTCCCCCACCCTCTGCTTCCCCCACCCTCCCCCACCCTCTGCTTCCCCCCCACCCTCCCCCACCCTCTGCTTCCCCCCACCCTCCCCCACACTCTGCTTCCCCCCGACCCTCCCCCACCCTCTGCTTCCCCCACCCTCCACTCCCTCTGCTTCCGGCTCCACTGCCCGGCTGACCTACTTCCGGTTCCGCTGTATCTCGTCATCGGCACTCTCAGCGTTCCTATTACCACAACGTGCCCATCATGCATGTGCGCATGCGCGCGCGCCTGTACAGTTAGTGAAACGTCCCCAACCACCCCCCACCCCTTGTCGCCGCCTCGTGGCATGTCGGGAGTCCCGAACCCATCCCGTCTTGTTTTATTAGCGTTTTTAGTCCACCCCCCCCCCCCCACACACACACAAGTACCCCCCCTCCCCGCCGCCGCCACCCCCTCCTCTCCTAGTACTCCACACCCAGCTCTTAATAATGATGATCACCCGCAAGCAGGGCACAGATTAGTGTCTCCTTCTTTGTCACTAATCCGCCTCTCCACTCACGAGCTGCTCACCTCCCCCCCCCCCACACCACCACCACCACCCACCACACACAAGATGGCCGAGTGAGTGGAGCGTTCGTCTCCTGTTTTGGGAGATTTTTTCTTTTTTTTTGTCTTGAAGATTTATACCGCCTGTCATGGATAAGTCTGAATAGACTTGTTTTCACTATTAGACAGTTTGTCGATAGAAAGCCTGAGTCTACACTTTCACCGACCCAAAGGATTTTTAACCTCCCACACCACATAGACATGATATGAGAGCAACTGGCCGTTGATGTCGCTGTAAGTTATACACAGTGGTGGAAATCCAAATTGGCAGCGGTGGGGGGCATGGGGAATCGAACCACCAACCTTCAGATTAGGAGTCCGACCTCGAAAAAAGTCAGACACTCTAACCACTCTGCCACAGAGAACACCACGGGGGATCCGAACCCATATGTAAAATATTCCGATAATCAGCAGATGGGGGAAATGGAAATCCTCTATTATTATTATTATTCTGTGTGGCCGGCCAAGAGTGTGTGTATATGTATATGTATGTTGTGTATATATAAATTTATATATATATATATATATATATATATGAGCCTGTCTTAAAAGGTGCTAACTCTTCGTTTTTTTTGTCCATAGTAACGATTGACACAAAACAGCACAGAAACGGTTACACTGAAAACACAAGGACATTTGCTTCAAATCAATATGTATTCTATTGGGATTATGAAACACCATTTAAAAAAACAAATCAGTTTATCCTGAGCAAATGCATAAGTAGATGTGTTGATCGTTACTATGGACAAAGTTTTGTCCCATATTCCTTAGTACCTTTTGAGACAGTCTTATATATATATATATGGCTTGGCCCATGCTAGAGGTCAGGTAATTATAGACACAGGGATGATCGGCAGGTCTGGGTATGAGTGCACTCAGGCCCTGGCTCTCTGCTGAGGTAGTGGTTAATGCACACAGGGGTTAAGGTTGGTGGTGGCCACAGGTCAACCAGCTCTGGTTGTGGGCAGACCACTGGTGGTCATGGTAACCAGAAATGCTGAGTCCCTATTGGAGGAACTGGGAATGCTGCATCCCTATTGGTTGAAGTAAATGGCATGATCTTATACCAGGAATCCATGTACTATATATAATAAACCAGACGGGCTTGGACTCTCTCTTACACTCTTGCTTTTGCTTTACTTTCTCTCTTTCTCTCCATCTGTTTTTCACTTTAGCCTACCTACATAGCCACAGCCTCGAACACCCACTCTACACATGGGTTGGTTCGTGGGTTCGAACCCTGGTCGATACAAAGCAATGACTTTGAAGATTTATACTTGTCCCTTCCTAGCCAGGTGCTCGGCATTATTACGATAGTTGGCTCAGTGTCAGGATGATTTGACTGAGTGGGATATCAGGTCATAGTCCTCACAGTCTAGTCTCCCAGTGGAGTAGCACTATGAAGTCGCAATGAGTGTGCACTGTCACAAGTCAGTACCCGTCCTGATATGACCTTGGATGTTGCTAGGACATAAAACAACAACAAAGCAAAAAACAAACAAAAACTCTCCACTCACGTCCTCACCAGACCTGCACCGGTGGTCTTCTCACCCCCTTCTACCCTCGTCATTATTAGGATAGGACAAGGACTGGTTGGCTCAATGTCAGGATAATGTGACTGAGTGGGATATTGGGTCATGGTGCTGGTGGCGTGGTCTCCTAGTGGGGCAGCACTAACTATAAAATCGCCATGAGTGCGCACTGTCACAAGTCGATACCCATACTGATATAACCTTAGATGTTGCCAGGATGTATAACTCCAGCAACCACCCAGCCAACTCGAGGTGTGGAATGTGGGTAAAAGTTGCCCGTTGACAATGTAGTGTGTCGGCGGTGGTGGCGATGGCGGCCATGTTAAATACTAATCTATTTCAGTCATTTTGTCCGACATCAAAAAGACGGATTGGGTTTCAGGGGCGCCACGGCAGACGACAGTGGTCGGTATTTATAAGAGCGAGGCGGGGGGTGGGGGGGAGGGGGGAGGAGAAGAGACGGGGGGATGGGGAGGAGGGAAGGGGGAAGGGGGAGAAGGGAGGGGAGGGGAAATAAGGGAGAAAGGAGGAGGGGGCGGGGGAAATGAAGGATGAAAGGGGGGGGAGGGGAGGGGAGTAGCGGGCATGGGGGGGGGGGGGAGAAGGTGGAGGAGGGGGATTGGGGAAAGGGGGAGGTGGGGGAAGAAGGGGGCAGGGGAGAGACAGAGGGAGAGGTGGAGGGGAGAGGGAGGGCATTGGGAGGGGGTGAGGGGAAGGTGGGAAAGGAGGCAGGGAGAGGGAGACAGAGGAGGTGGAGGGGAGAGGCAGGCAGGGGGGGGGGAGAAGGGGGGGGAGGGGGGAGGTGGAGAAGGGGGGGAGGTGCGGGAGGGAGAGGTGGGGGAAGGGGGCAGGGGGGAGAGACAGAGGGAGAGCTGGTGCGGGAGAGGGCAGGGCAGGGGAAGGAGGGGAGAAGGTGGAGGAGGGGGCGGGGAAAGGTGGGAATGGGGCAGGGGAGGCGGGGAGGGGCGGGGGAGTGGGATGAGAGGTGGTGGGTCAGCGTTCTGAAGCAATCTGTTCGCCATTGTTGTCCGCGTCTCTACATACGGGCACTGTCGCCACAATAGACACGTGGGGCTCATTATCCAGGGCCGTCTCGTCAACGGTTAGCCGACCAGTTTGCGTAGTCGTAATTGTTGTGACGTCAGAACGAGACGAAGACGCGATCCGTCCGTTGTCTTGTTGCCCAGCAGGCCGTGCTTTAAAATTCAACGTGATGGGGGGGGGGGGGAAATAAAATTATATACATACAGTAAAACATCTCTAACCGATCACCTCCACCGATTGACCACTCCCCTATATCGATTGCTTTATTTGGGTCTCAAACGATCGCCCATACAATACCATTGTAACAATTAAAAAACTCCCTAAACTGACCAACTCGCTAAATGGACCATTTAAAGTCAGTCCCATGGTCGGTCGGTACTGTCTATATATATATATATGTATAAATATATAGGTATATATAAACATACAGTTGAGACCTTATAGTGTGTAAAGTGAGTGCTTAAACAAATTGTCGTTGTTGTTGTTTCTGCTGGGGGAATATAGTTTTGTTTTTATAGGGTGGTTGTTGGAGTTTTACATCTTGGCAACATCTAAGATCATATCAGGACAGGTACCGACTTGTGACAGTGTGCACTCATGGTACCTTTATAGTGGTCCCCCACCGGGAGACCAGGCCAACCAGCACCATGACCTGATATCCCACTCAGTCACATTATCCTGACACTGAACCAACCAGTCCTTGCCCTATCCTAATATTGCCGAGCGCCTGGCTAGGAAGCGACAAGTATCAATTTTGAAGTCATCGGTTGTTTTTATAGAGTTGAAAGGGTTGGAACGGGTTTGTGTAAGATGTGCTTGGCGATATTTGGGGAGTCCTTGGTGTTAATTGTGCATAACGCGCCGCCTGGTGGGGGGCGGTGTCGACACGGTACACAATGGCGCCCACTGGTGGCTGTAATAGGAGGCAATCCGGCTTGTTGCAGGGCGCGCGCCAACCCGGGGTCTCCGATGTCGTCCGCCTTTGGAAACAAGCAAGAAAATGTCGTCTGCCGCATTGTGGTACTGTTGTATAGGAAGTAGAGGGGACAGACAGACAGAGAGGGTGGGAGGAAGGGAGAGGAAAGAAAAAGGGGGGAGAGGGGGAGGAGGGAGGGAGGGGAGAGGGAGTGGGGAGATAAAGGGGAGGGGAGAGGGAGTGGGGAGATAAGGGGGAGGGGAGAGGGAGTGGGGAGATAAAGGCGATGGTGGAAGCGGGTGGGAGGACGGGGCGGCCACCTTGGATTATTGAATGTGTTAATTCAAAGTCGTCTGCCTGCTGCAAAGTGTGGATTTAGTCAGGCGCATGCGCAGAGGAAGTTGTCAAGCGCGCCTCCGCCTGGTGGCGCGGGCCGGTGTGGGAGGGGGGGGGGTGGGAGGGTGGGAGGGTGGCGTGGGTGTCGTCTGCTCATCGGACAAAGGTGACGTAAGGTGGGCGTGTTTGACGGCGCATGCCCGCCACGATCTTCCCGCCCGTAATCGCCCGGCCCCCGCCACGCCACCTCACGGCGACGCGAAAAACGACACCTCAAAGGACCCGGTGTCTGTGTGTGGGGGGGGGGGGGGGGGAGGGGCGGGAGGCAGGGTTTGGCGGGGCGGGGCAGGGCCGGGACGGGCGGGGCGGGGCGGCCGGAGTAACTGGACACCAGACCGTCAAATTATCGACGACCGGCCCCGGGGTGCTCCACAAGGGGTTACAAAAAACGCTCCCCCTAAACACCCGCCCCAAAATATAATACAATATAATCGAACTTTTGTGTGTTGCTCTTGGAGCCATGCTGGCCATCGCCATTGTGGTGGATTGGTCGGTGAGTGTGTGGTGTATGGTGTGTGTGTGGTGTGTGTGGTGTGTCGGGGGTGTGGTGTGTGGTGGGTGTGGTGTGTGGGTGTGTGTGGTGTGTATGGTGTGTGTGGTGTGTATGGTGTGTGTGGTATGTGTGGTGTATGCGGTATGTGTGGTGTGTGGAGTGTGTGGTATGTGTGGTGTGTGATGTGTGATGTGTGGTGTGCGGTGTGTGGTGTGTGGTGTGTGGCATATAGTGTGTGGTGTGTGGTGTGCTTGTGGTGTGTGGTGTGTTGGTGTGTGTGGTGTGTTGGTGTGTGATGTGTGTGTAGTGTGTGATGTGTGTGGTGTGTTGGTGTGTGTTGGTGTGTGTGGTGTGTGTGGTGTGTGTGGTGCGTGTGGTGTGTGTGGTGTGTGTGGTGTGTGTGGTGTGTGTGGTGTGTGTCGTGTGATGTGTGTGGAGTTTGATGTATGGTGTGTGGTGTGTGGTGTGTGTGGTGTATGATGTGTGATCTGTGTTGTGTGTGGAAAAACCCCAACAAACTGTACTTTTGGAAGACCACATTTATTAATATATATGTGCTCTATAATCTATTATGGGAATATAAACAAGGACATTCCCACTTATCAGTTCTCTTCTCTATATTAATTATTATCTATTAAGTATTATCCTACTGTCACAGGAGTTAGTTCCTGCTTCTACCACATCAGCGCCACCTGTGAGTGGCCCCCGGCCACCCTGATAGTGATACCAGCTGTGTCTGGTCACTACAGGCCACCAGACCTGCACCGATGGTCAGATTAAACATTTTAGGTACGCAACTAATATACTCACACCAGCAAATATATTATACTCTTTCTCAATCATTCTAGTATTTTGTTATTCTGTTTACCAGGGACCAACTGTTTATATACTTCTGGAAAGAAAACCTCCGGTGCGACTGACACTGGTCAAAATCCAGTTGAGGTGAGGTGGGCCGAGATGGCGCCACCGGTACAGTGTTCAGTCTTATGGAGCATAACAATAATCATAATAATAATAAGTAATATTCCCTTCTGTATCTTTATACTCGCATACTACTTTATTCATTATATATATGTTAATATATATATGAAAATAGATATAAGATTTAATGATAATTCAATTGGGGGCGCCAAATAAATAACCAAACTAATAAATCAGCTGGAAGCAATGCATCGTACATTGGGGCGTCGCTGGTCACGTGGTTCCGGGTACCGGCACCGGGGATGGGCCGGACGCGGGCTCGGGCCGGGGCTGAAGCCGGGGACGGGCCGGGGCCGGGGCCAGGGCTGGAGTTGCTGCCGGGGACGGGGATGGAACCGCGGCCGGGGATGGGCCGGCTAGGTGGGGGGTGACGCCTGTAGCCCGGGGTGAGTGAGGGGTGAAGGGTGAGCCCGGGGTGTCGTCCGATAACCCCCGGCCCACCGCTGCGCCCGCGCCGGCCGACACACCCGGGCGCGCCGGCCCGACGCAGATAACACGCCGGGCGGACAAAAACCAATCTAGAGCGGACCTTTCTGATCAGCAAATGTAATTAAAGTTGCACAATGGACGCCGATAAGGCAGGCTTGGGCCGATCCCATGTCTGATTACACTCGGCGCACGCGCAACCGGAGAGCGGGGCGGCGCGACAGGGGGGTGGGGGGGGGGGGGCGTGGTACGGGAGGCGGACGGGGGTGGGCGGGGGGTGTAGCGAAAAGCAGGGTGGGGGGCGGGACGGAAGTACAGGGGGGCGCGGGGGGGGGGGGGCGGGGCGAGGGGTAGATAAGCAGGGCCGGGGCGGGGCGTGGCGTGGCGGGGTGGGGTGGGGTGGCCCGGGGCGGGCCGTGGCAGGACGGCTCGGCGGGGGGCGGCCGACGGGGGGCGGTGGTGTAGGGAAAAGCAGGCGCGGAGTGGGTCGGGGCGGGGCCGGGCGGGGGGGCGGACGCGGCGCGGCGCGGCGCGGGGGCGCGGGGGGGCGCGGGGGAGGACGGAAGTCGGCGTGGCGCCATCTTTGGATTAGTGCGCCCGGCCGGAAGTAGTGGGGGTAATATTGTAGTGAATAGTGAGATGTTGCGCGGATTGATGATGGGGCAGAGAGATGGGAGAGAGAGGGGGAAGAGAGGGGGAGCGTGGGGAATATTAGGGGAGAGAAGGGGGGGGAGACGGAGGAGAGAGAAGGGAAGAGGGAGAGAAATGGAGAAATGGGGGAGAGCGGGTGGAGGGAGGGGTGAGAGGGGGATAGGAGGGGTATACGAGGAGGTGGATGGGAGAAGAGAGGGGGAGAGACTGTGAACGAGGGGGAGAGAGAGGAGAGGGAGGGGAGAGAAGGGGAGAGGGTGGAGACAGAGGAGAGGTGGAGGGGAGAGAGAGAGGGAAGAGAGATACGTGGGAGCGGGGGAGACAGAGGGGAGAGGGAGGGGAGGAGGGTATAAAGCGAGGGGAGAGTATGGGGTGGAGGTAGAGAGGGGGAGACCGGAGATGGGAGAGGGGAGGGGGAGAGGGAGGGGTAAGAATGGGGTAAGAGCAGGTTCAGGAAGGGGACCAGAGGGAAGATTGGGGGGAGAGTGGAGAACGGAAAAGAGGGGAAGAAGGGATGCAGAGAGGGAAAGGGGTAGGGAGAGACGACAAGTAAGAAGGAAAAGGAGGGGTAGGCGAAAGGGGCGCGAGGTAGCGTGCGCTAAGAGAGGGAGAGAGACAGAGAGGGAGAGGGAAAGAGGGAGAGAGAGGAAGAGAGGAAGAGAGGGAGAGAGAGGGAGAGAGAGGGAGAGAGAGGAAGAGAGGGAGAGAGAGGGAGAGAGATGGAGAGAGGGGGAGAGAGGGAGAGCGGGGAGAGAGGGGAAGAGAGGGAGAGATGGACCGAGGGAAAAACGAAGGAGAAAGGGAGAAATAGGGTTCAGTGATGTATCTTTTTTGACATTGACTAGGTGGACTACCTAGTATAAGGTGT
>CM059194.1:76832727-76854764 GCA_030323885.1 Branchipolynoe longqiensis | reverse complement strand
AACCTAAAGATGATCTCACTGGACGCTGACTGGAGGTGGCGGGTCAGGTCGAGCCCCGCGTCCTCCAGGGCGCTCAGACAGACCACACAGAGTAATCTCCTTAGCGGCCCGCCACCTGGCGGGGAGTGGCGGTGACAGCGTAGCGCCACCGCGAGATTAACGCCAATCCTCGGGGCGGGTGTCACCAACACTTCACAGACCTGGATGGTTGGGACCAGATGGGATGGCCGAATGAGTTGAGCGTCCGTCTCCCGCTTTGGTAGATCGTGGGATTCAAATCCACAGATTCAAACCCTGGTCGAGTCAAACCGAGGACTTACAAATTTATACTGGTCACTTCCTCGTCAAGCGCTCAGCATTATTAGGGCAGGGCAAGGACTGGTTCGCTCAGTGTCAGGACAATGTGATTGAGTGGGATATCGGGTCATGGTGCTGGTGGCCTGGTCTCCAAGTGGGGCAGCACTATAAAGTCACCATGAGTGCACACTGTCACAAGTCGGTACCCATCCTGATATGACCTTACATGTTGCCGGGACGTAAAGCTCCAACAACCAACCTGAGTGGTTGTCGTAGTTCAGCTCTGTGAAGGAATGTTCTCCGACACGCAATTGTGTGACCCTTTTAGTGTCCATTGTTGTCGCCTTAATTCTACTACTACTATCACCGTTGCTGTTACTGCTACTACTACTCTCTCTACTAGTATTACTACTTACACAATTATTACTGCTACTTCTACTAATATTACTATTAATACTAGTTTTACAAAATTGACACTTGTGGCTACCTAGGTAGTGCTCGGAATTACCAAGATATGATAAGGAACAGTACAGACAAATTGTTTATACTTTGAAGCCCTGATCACATACGAGTTAGTGAACGTAGTTGAACATAGGATAGATTATCGTGGGTCAAACGTGGTGTAAGTACATTAAACTACGGCGAAAAACGTAAAGGTCCGGCAGGTTTTGGTACGGATAAATAGGCTATGGCATGGAGGGCGGTACATTCAACTATGTTCAACTACGTTCAACTACGTTCAACTGCGTTCAACTACGTTCAACTACGTTCAACTACGTTCAACTACGTTCAACCATGTTCAAATATGTTCAACTACGTACAACTAGTTCAACTACGTTCAACTACATTCAACTACGTTCAACATACATTAGCCTCCACTATGGTCAACTACATTCAACTACGTCCAAGTAAGCTAGAGTATGCTAGAGTATGCTAGAGTATGCTAGAGTATGCTAGAGTATGCTAGGGTATGCTAGAGTATGCTAGAGTATGCTAGAGTATGCTAGAGTATGCTAGAGTATGCTAGAGTAGGTTAGAGTAGGCTGGAGTAGGCTAGAGTAGGCTAGAGTAGGCTAGAGTACACTAGAGTATGCTAGAGTATGCTAGAGTATGCTAGAGTATGCTAGAGTATGCTAGAGTATGCTAGAATATGCTAAGGTATGCTAGAGTACCCTAGAGTACCATAGAGTATGCTACAGTATGCTAGAGTATGCTAGAGTACATTAAGAGTAAAGAAACTTCACCACAGTACGTTAGCATCTAATGTAGCACTCTTTTGAACATGTCCAAAGATTAAATCGGAACTCATGGCCCACCCACATTATTACCAAGTTAGCATGACGGAGAAGTATGGATGCCGGTACGTTCAACTACGTTAAACTACATTCAACTACGTTAGCCTCCACTACGTTCAACTACGTCCACTACCGTGCATGTGACCGGACCTTAAATGTTCTCTCCATAAAGCTGCATAAGCCAATAAAATCATCAAACTTTCAAAACAAAGACATTTACTTATATTCGATCCTAAATGTCCAGTTTAGCTAGTGGTACATGTGTTAAGCATGTATTACTGTTCAGTACTGCTGTTCTACACTGCAATGTCTGACATGGGGTAAACAGAGCCTATGTGCTGCATTTCCATGTGCGCACAAAACATTAATTTACTATGTTTCCACTTTAAGTATCTCGAAAGTTAACCCTTTAAAATAAATGTTACTTAAAATTAAAGTAAATTAAAATTTAATAATCAACCTAATGTAGTTATCTGATAATATATATATATTATAAATATATACAATATATATATATATATATTTATTTATATATATATATAAATATATATTATTATATTTATTATATATATATAAATATATATAATATATATATATAAATATATATATATATATATATATATATATATATATATATATATATATCAGATAACTACATTAGGCTGATTATTAAATTTTAATTTACTTTAATTTTAAGTAACATTTATTTTAAAGGGTTAACTTTCGAGATACTTAAAGTGGAAACATAGCGATTGAAATCTGCGCTGCTAAATCAACAAATGTAATAAAAAGACAATTTTGTTTAAAAAAATGCTAACAAGTTTGGATGGTCAGTCAGAGGATTAGTTAGTACAACAAACTGTACATCTTAGTTTGTACAACAACAATACCCTCCCCCCCCACACACACATACACAATTAACCTAGGCCAGCTCCCGGTGACTACTGGACAATGGTCGGTGAGACATGGTGGACAGTGTGGAGCCGAACATCAGCTTATGGGGGTTGGAGTTGGGGTGGGTGTGGGGGTGTAGGGGTGTAGGGTGTGTAGGGGTGTAGGGGTGTAGGGGTGTAGGTGTGTAGGTGTGTAGGGGTGTAGGGGTTGTAGGGGTGTAGGGGTGTAGGGGTGTAGGGGTGTAGGGATTGTGGGGTTGTAGGGGGTGTAGGAGTGTAGGGTTGTAGGGCAGGTAGGAGGATAGGTGTAGGGGTGTAGGGGTGTAGGGGTGTAGGGGTGTAGGGTGTAGGGGTGTAGGGGTGTAGGAGTGTAGGGGTGTAGGTGGGGGGTCAGGGGAGAGTGGGACAGAAGGAGGGTTTGTTTGTTGGGATGTTATATCCTAGCAACATCTAAGGTCATGTCAGGACGGGTACCGAATTGCTTGTTAGTTGTTTAACGTCCTAGCAACATCTAAGGTCATATTAGGATGACAGTGTGCACTCATGGCGACTTTATAGTGCTGCCACACTGGGAGAACAGCACACTGGCACCATGACGCAATATCCCACACAGTCAGATTATCGTGACACTGGTAGGGTTATCTAGGCGCAAAGTCTATTCTAGACTTTGCACCTAGATAACTCTACCAGTTATCTAGGGGCCCCACGTGACTGGTCCCGATCTGCCGCAAAGTCGGTTAATCCAAATTTTCGGTTAATACAAACAAAATTGTCGGATCCCAGGCCACTTCCAGTATGGTTAAACAAAACTTTCATGTGGTTATAAGGTCATCTGAGACACACCGACTTTCTTATATGATAAATGGTAGTATTTTGCCAGGCTGCTGAAAAAAGTTTGGATTACCCGATCGTTTGGTTTAACCGAGCATGGTTTTAATGGGGTTATACTGGATATACATAAAAAACAATAATCAAAGTGCCCACATACATTGTATATTACATTCATAATCCACCTGCGTTTTTGCTGAAGCCAAATCAAAGTCAAAGCCAAAGCTTGGTTAAACCAATGATCAGTTAATCCAAACAAATTTGTAGGGTCCCTTCAAGTTTGATTTGACGGGATATATAGTGTACATATTGTATTATGATGCAGGTATTCATTTATGGTTACAACTATAGACGTTCTATTCCCTATATATCGTGTCAGTAATGTATTATGTGGGTATTAACACATGAGTTAAATCTGTTGGCCTCCCATTCCCTATATAATATAGTATATAATATAGTATAGATGCATTGTATTTTGACAGTATGACGAAGTAACCTTGGTTACATAATGACTCAGAATGCATGCAATATTGATGTATCATCTTCTTCACAACACTAAAGGGGTGGTTGAGTGGATAGAGCGTCTGATTTCCATACGGCAGGCACTGCGATTGCTGGTCGAGTCAAGACTAGGATTTTTCTTTAAAGTGAAACCAATAAAATTATCCATCAAAAGTTATGTCGTGATCGAACGGGGTGTTCATACAAGTAACCTTTGTATACCTTTCCATCTCAAGCAGAAGTAAAAAATGTTATCTGGGTTGGTTCCAGGTTTAGGTTATTAATATTTTAATGGATCTCACATCCCAGTCGCCCGACAGACATCCGACGCCCAATGCCCGACATCCGACCGTCTGATGCATAACACTCCACACATCCCACCCCACATACCCGACCCGACCCGACCCGACCCGACCCGACGCGACCCGACCCGACCCGACCCGACCCGACTGGTCCCGATCTGGTGCGACTCATCCCGACTCACCCCGACTCACTGTCACTCAGCCCCGTCTCGCTCCGATATGCCCCCGACTTGCGACGACCCGTCCCGACTCGCCCCGATTCGCCGCGACTCACCCCGATTCGCCTTGACTAACCCGGACACCTCCCGATTCACCCCAACAAGCCACGACTGTACCCCTACCACCACAAGTCGCACCGACCCGACCCGACTCGCTCTGTCCCGTCCAGACTCACCCCTAGTCGCTCCGACTCGCTGCGATTCACCTCTGTCTAGCACCGACTCGAACCAATCCAATCCGACAAGACCCGAGTAGATCCAACCCAAAGCTATGCACCCCGATTTCCCCTAGACTCTCCCATTCCAATGTGCCCTGCCGACCCGATCCGACCAGACCCAACCAGAACGGACCGAAAAGTACACGCCCCGATTTCCCCCAGACTCTCCCCGACAAGTATGCGATTGGCCCCGATCTGTACCGACCCGCACCGATCTGTACCGACTCGCCCCGACAGGCTCCCGACATCCCACGAGTCACCAGAGGGCGTCCCTATGGTAACAGGTGAAGCTTATCTAGGCGCCCCACGTGACCGCCCCACGTGATGAGGCCACGTGACGTGATGCGTCCTGTCAGCGTCCGTCGGCGGCCATTACCGGTGGCGCCCCCTCGCGGGCACTAATCGAGTCGGCGCTAATCGGGCGCCCTCGTGTGGGCGTTTCGCGAACCTACCGGCGATTATTTCGCGCCAAAATATAAATCCATATTTTAAAAAAATCCCGCCACGCCAGTGTCGCTCGCCATGGCGACGCTGTCAAATGGGATAAGACTGTTTTTGGAGAGTGAGCATGATGATTTTTGAATTAGTATCATCACATATGTGGCAATTATTATGTATATGTAAATATTCAAGACGTCTGAATCTTGGTTGCAATAATTGTTCAGAATAATCTTCTTTTTTTTCGGCGGGTAAATTGACGAGTGCGGAGTGGTGTGGTGCGAGGCTGGGCCGCTAGGTGGCGTGTGCCCGCCACCCGGAGCCACCAGGGGCCGCCACGGTACCGCGCACCTGGCGGACGCAGGCGCACTGACCAAATGTGGCCGCGTCATAGGTAGTGAGCGTCTCCGCCGGTAGGGTGAGCGGAGGAAGAGGGAGAAGTGGGAAGGGGGAAGGGGGAAGGGGGAAGGGGGAGAAGGGGAAGTAGTAAAGGGGAGGGAGAAGGGAGGAGAATGGAGAAGGGATGAGAATGGGGAAGGGAGGAGAAGGGGAAGGTAGGAGAAGGGGGAAGGGAGGAAAAGAAGGAAAGGAGCAGGGAGGAGAAGGGGGACAAGGGAGGAGAAAGGGGAAGGGAGGAGAAAGGGGAAGGGAGGGAGAAGGGGGAAGAGGAGGAAGAGAAGGGGAAGGGAGGAGAAAAGGGGAAGGAGGAGAAAGGGGGAAGGGAGGAGACAAGGGAAGGGAGGAGAACGGGGAAAGGGGAGAGAAAGGGGAAGGGAGGGAAGGGGGGAAGGGAGGAGAAGGGGAAGGGAGGAGAAGGGGGAAGGGAGGAGAAAGAGGTGGAAGGGAGGAGAAGGGGAAGGGAGAGAGGGGGAAAGGACGGAGAAGGGGAAGGGAGGAGAAGGGAGGGAGAGAAGGGGAAGGGGGAGAAGGGGAGGAGGGGAAGGGAGGAAGAAGGGGGAAGGGAGGAGAACGGGAGGAGGAGAAGGGACGGAGGGAGAAGGGAATAGGGAGGCGGGGAGGGGGAGGGGAAGGAAAGGAAGGGGGAAGGGAGGAGAAGGGGGAAAAGGAGGGAAAGGAAGGAGAAAGGGGGAGGGAGGAGAAGGAGAAGGGAGGAGAATGGGAAATAGGGGGGAGAAGGGGGAAGGGAGGGGAATGGGAAGGAAGGAGAAGGGGAAGGAAGGCGAAGGGGGAAGGGAGGAGAAGGGGGAAGGGAGAAGAAGGGGAATAGGGGAGGAGAAAGGAGGAGAGGAGGAGAAGGGCATAATGGGAGGGGGAGAGGAGGGAAGGAGGGAGGAGAGAAGGAGAATCGGCAGGTGAGGAGAGAGGGGAAGATGGGGGGAAAGGGGGAAGGGAAGTCGAGATGGGAGGAGGAAGAGTGGGGAGAGAGGGGAGGAGGAGGGGAGGAGAAAGGGGAGATCGAAGGAGAGAGGAGGAAGAGGGGAAGCGGACCGGAGAGAAGAGGGAAGGAGGGGATAATATTATGTGCTCTATAATCTATTATGGGAATATAAACAAGGACACTAGATATATCGTGGTAGCATGCTGGGCAGTCAGGAGACCTTTGACCTTGTTTCGATTCCCACAATGCATTATTGATGGCATATATATGCACACATATATATCATATGTGTGTTCTCTACATGGTCTACTATGTGTATATAAATAACAGATCTAATCAAACCAGTTGATTATACTTCCCATTCTACCTACCGTGAAGGCGACACCTATGTCAACTGGCGCTACCTTATGTACCATTTTGTCACTAGGACACTGTCAGTGAGAAATTCTGTGCACATATATATGCTGTATAAGCCAGTATACAAGTATAGTATGTCCGGAAGATTCCATCTATTCCCCAGCCACCTCAGGCTTCGGCTGGTTCAGTCTCTACATTAGGTCAACTACTGATACAACCTCAACTCTCCATGTGGCGCCACCTACCCACCTACGCCTCAGCAACGGTTATGCTCACTCACTGTACGCCTTATAGCCTTCTAGGTATACGTCGATATGTGTTACTCGAACTTTACGTGTTCTTTATGCTTACCTTGGTATACGTCGATGTATGTCAATGTGTGTCGTTATATCAAGTTGCTCGTCAAGGGGTCGCGAAAGTTTTGTACATGCACACAACCTTCAACGTTCGACAACATGTTGCTTTTATGTTGGCCGTACATTATGTATATGTTAGAGATATGTCAGTGTATGGTAGACATACGTTAGACAAACCTTGTTCACTACATAGCACTACGTTGACCTAATTCAGTCGGCTGGAGAGCCAGCAGAAATGCACAGTCCATGTATTGACAACATATCGACAACATATGGATAATGTATGGATAACATACAGATAACATACATTTACTGTTTCTGCGCCATGTCTTGACGTATGTAACATATAGGCATACTTCTGGCGATCAAATTACATATATAACGTTCACCACCATTCTGTGAGCGTACTGTGAGCATCTTGCAAGCATTTTCCGCTGGGAGGCACGTTAGATATACGTTGGCCATACACTCTGCTATGTTGTGTATACGGTATCTATACGTCCAACTATGCTCCCAGCGGCAAAATATTTTAGGCATCTCAACGTTTGAAAGTGATTTTAGCCATTGGCCATGCGCTTGCGTGATGCGTCGTAATGTGACAGGGCCATTAGCGATCGTTACGCTCACTCACCACTGAAAATAAATGCAGGCGATGCATGATAAATAAGGACTGAGGAGAAAAGACGAGTAGCGGATGGAAATGTCATTTATTGCGTAAAGGCTCTAGGCCGATAAATTCAGCCCTACCAGTTAAATAAAGCTCAAACTCATGGAAGCATGTGGCGCTATAGCTAAGTTCCGCCAATCGAAGTCGCCGATAGGGGCGCCACGAGCGCCAGTGAGAAGCTGACCCGCAGCAAGCCATCAATTGATTGATTGATTGGTGGTTTATTTCCGCTGTGTAGGCTGCATAGGCCATATTCACGGCGTCAAACCATAAATAAGATGCAAATAAATAAATAATAATTGTAAACAGTGGATAAACACTCTGCCTGTTTTGTATAAATATAATAAATTATATGCAGGTAATTGCAGGTATTGCAATACCTTAGGGAGTTTGATGCCCCTGCCCTGCCAAGTTGTAAACCACTGCCTTGTGGTACAGGTTCTTGACAGAACCGAAGGGTAAGGGAGCAAACCCTAAACAGAAAACCATGTCAATGTGGCAGTATTAAGGGCAGTTGACATATAGAACTCCCAACATCTCCCGACCAGCCACTGCAGGGACAAATAGTTTTGCGCCTGTCTGGACATGTTCTTGCTGGTGTGAAACCTCTATTTGCTCCCCGAGAGAGTGCCGCTGGTAACTTGAAAAAGCCAGCAGCACTTCACCACTTTTGTAGGCAGCTTTCATGAAATGTACAACTGCACAAATCAGCTAAATGGAGAGCGGCAGTCAAGTAATGAAAGCAGTCTTTGTCGCATCGTGACTGACAGCATGATGATGATGAATAAATTATATAATACATGTACCTATGAGAGTTCAGGTGCAAAACCCCGTAACAAATCGAAAGGGTGACATCAATATTGCAGTCAAACCTTCAAAATGTTCAGTTCTGTTACATTAGTATATTTTTTGTTCATTGTTCCATAACCATTTGATAACCATTAAAGTGGAATGATTGAAAATTAAATTACCATTACGCAAAATGTTGTTGGTTTAATTCAAGTTTTAGATTGGCATTGACGTGGATTATGCACCTGAACTCTTCATGGTGGTGGTGCTGGTGTAGGCAACACCGGGGCAAATATGGGCAAGTCAACGAGTGGACATAATAATCGAGAAGTAATAATAAATAATAATCATAATTATTAGGTTAGACCTCCGCCCCTTTTATATACGCATACTAAATTATAATTCTATAAAATATATATGTGTGTGTGTATGTGAACGCATTTCAATCTCCTTAACAACTGTCACCATAAAGGTGTTTTAAAAACACAATCTTTCTATCCCAAAAACTGAAATTAATTCATTATTAAAAAAAAAAACCCAAAAGATTCGAACCGATGGGATTAAAATCCAGTTGAGTCAAACAGATGACTATACTGGCAATCCTATACTTATCACGACCCAGCCTGACACTGGGGATTACTAGGATAGGACAATGAGCAGTGTAATGAGGAAGACCAACTGTCTGTGATTGAAAGCTCTGATATTTAATCGATCAATCAATGGTTTTAATGCAATATAGAAAAAGAAAAGAAAAATGTATCACTAAAACGGAACTGTTTACCGATCCTGGTGGAAGGCGAGGGGGATGGGGGGTGGGGGGGGGGGGGCTTGGAGTGGGGGGGGGAGGCGTGGACAGATATCAGCGGTGATAAGATCTATAAGATATGTCTTCACTGTACATCAACGCTATTCGTGTTAGGAGGGGCGGCGGGGCGTGGGGGGCGGGCGGGCGCGTGGGGGTGTGGGGGTTGTGGGGTCTGGGGGGTGTTGGGGGTGTGGGGGTGGGGGTGTGGGGGTGTGGGGGGGGTGTGGGGGGGGTGTGGGGTTGGGGGTGTGGGGGGTGTGGGGTGTGGGGTGTGGGGGTGTGGGGGTGTGGGGGTGTGGGGTGTGTGGGGGTGTGGGGGTGTGGGGGTGTGGGGGTGTGGGGTGTGGGGGTTGTGGGGGTGTGGGGGTGTGGGGGTGTGGGGTGTGGGGGTGTGGGGGTGTGGGGGTGTGGGGGTGTGAGGGGGTGTGGGGGTGTGGGGGTGTGGGGGTGTGGGGGGTGTGGGGGTGTGGGTGGGGCGTGGGGGCGTGGGGGCGTGGGGGCGTGGGGCGTGGGGGCGTGGGGCGTGGTGTGTGTGGGGGTGTGGGGGTGGGGTGTGTGGGGTGTGTGGGTGTGGGGATGTGGGGGTGTGGGGGTGTGGGGGTGTGGGGGTGTGGGGGTGTGGGGGTGTGGGGGTGTGGGGGGCGTGGGGGGGCGTGGGCCGTGGGGGGCGTGGGGGCGGTGGGGGGCGTGGGGGCGTGGGGGTGTGGGGGTGTGGGGGTGTGGGGGTGTGGGGGCGTGGGGGCGTGGGGGGGCGTGGGGGGCGTGGGGGGCGTGGGGAAAGATCAAGGATGGTTATTTGAATATTAATTAATTCCTAAGTAGTCACAAGCAGATTACTACTTAAACTTTAAGGAGGTTCTTTCATTGTAGCTACAATTATAATGCTGGTTTTTTTCCCTGACGGGTGAGTGAGGAAGGGAGGCCTTCCACAGAAGGAACTAAAGCCCCGTTCACACAGCCAGCCGTTAGTGGACGTAGTTGAACGTAGTGGAGGCTAATGTAGTTGAAAGTAGTTGAACGTAGTTGAACGTAGTTGAACGTACCAGCATCCGTACTTGTCCATGATGTTAACTTGGTAATAATCTGGGTGAGCTGTGATCTCCGATTTAACTTTTGGACATGTTCAAAACAGCGGTACATTAGAGGCTGAATTTGCATTGTGATGCTCACACACTCTAGTATACTCTAGCATGCTCTAGCATACTCTAGCCTACTTGGACGAAGCCCTGGTCACGTAGCCATTAGTGGACGTAGGTGAACGTAGTGGAGGCTAACATAGTTGAACATAGTTGAACGCACTGGCATCCGTACGATAACATATTTATCCATACCATAACGTATTTATCCATACCAAAACCTGCCGTACCTTAACATCTCTAAAAGTAGTTTAACATACTTACACCACCACGTTTGACCCACGTTAATCAATCGTACGGATCACTACGTCCACTAATGGCTATGTGACTGGGCCTTTACTTCTTTGAGGCAGAAAATACGCTGACAGCTTAGGGGGTTTCGATTTTGAATAAAGAGCTTCTAATTCTATTCGTGGAGTAACTTCTCTGGGGTAGGGGTTTGCTATTCTAGGGGTTACTTTTTCGAGGTAGGCGATTTTATTTTAAGGAGGCTTCTTTTAATACCTAAGACGTAGCCGCATTTATCTTAGGAGTTCTTCTCAAAGATCGGGGCTTCTTATTTAGAAGTCTAGTCTTGGAGATTTTTGGGGCTTCTATTTTAAGGGTTACTACTTTGAGGTAGGAGTTTCGATTTTACTGGGTGCTTTTCTGAATTGGTGGGCTTCTATTTAGGTTTTACTTCTTTAGGGTATGAGAACTTTTATTTTAATGGTGCCTTCTTTGAGCAACTGGGCTTCTATTTTAATGGTTGCTTCTTTGTGGGGGAGCGTCAACTCTTTGTCCTGTCTACTGAATTACCATGTCGCCAGCACCATGACCCAACATCCTACTCAGTCACATTATCGTGACACAGTGACAACCAGTCCATCTGGCGATAAGCCCAAAATTGATTTCCAGATGTAAAATTGTTGTCTGAATTCACTTTACACACCCCCAACCCCACCCAAATGCGAAAGCCAGACCATTTCACATAGAGGCAGTAAGTAATATTTAGATTCCCATTGGCACAACCGATCAATCAAAGACTTCCGGAGAAGTTTCAAATTTGAATGAGATATAGATACGCAACTTTAAGGACAAAAAAAAAAAAATTAGAGAGTCAAAAAACAAACAAAGAAGACAAACAAAGAAGATAACAAAAAAATGGTACGGCGGACATTACCCTATAGCAGACGCAACAGATCACGCACGACTTAATGAAACTTTTATCACGGCGGCCATCTTGGATTGTCGGCCATCTTGGCGGCGGGTGACACGGGGGACAGATGCGACGGGCAGGGGGCAGGGGACAGGGGCGGAGGAACCCCCGATCGACAGGTCTGATATCGTATGACTGCTTCCTGATGGCTGCCAGGGCCGTCCTGCATCCGGGACCCCGAGGCCCAGCGCCAGACCACGTGACCTCGCAGTGTATCAGGACGCGGCACGTGGCCACCCCGGACGCTGTGACGTCACCGCTCCGCCAACCAGACGACTTTTCTTGCCTCATGTTGCGTCGCGCGTGGCGCGGCCCTCCTCCTTCTCCTCCCCTCTTCCCCCTCCCTCTCATTCCCTCTCTTCCTCCTCTCCCCTTCTCCCCCCCAGTGCTCCCGTCTCCCCCTCTCCACCTCCCCCACTCCTTCTTCTCCCTGGCCCTCCCCTCCCTCCTCCCTCTGCCCCCTTCCCCCACTCCTCTCCCCCACCTCCCAAATCGCCCTCACCCTCCCCCACAGCCCCCTCCCCCACTACTACCCCCTCCCACCTCCCCCTCACCTATCCCCTTCTCTGAGCACGCTCCCGTTCCCGCCCCGGACGCAAAACAAAGCAAAAACAAAAACAAAACACTCGTTTTCCCGCCAAAACTTCGGCCGGCGCCAAGTTCGTCTGCTCATGGGCGTCTTGTTGGAACTAGCCCCGGGGACGCCAAGGCGCATGTCGCCAACGAAGGCACTAACCATGGAGATAGCTGGTGGGGGAAGGGGGGGGGGTTGAGGGAGGCGGTGCCCGGGGGGGAGGTTAGGGGGGGGGTCGGGGGGGGGGAGATCGGGGCCCTTTATGTTTGTTTAATCTTGGACTGCATCAGAACAACAGTTGTCCGAACCAGCATCTACGTCTGCCCGACCTTGCGTTGACCTTTGTTATCGTTTTAATGACCTTCGGGCGATGTTTACGGATAGATGGCGCCACTGAAGTTGTAACGTAGTTTCAGCATTTTTGGGGAAGCCTCTGTTGAATTACACCCCCACACCTCCACACACCTCCCATCTACCACCTCCCACCTCCCACCTCCCACCTCCCACCTATCACATCCAACATCCCACCCCACCCCCCACCCGCGCGCACACCCATCTCCAGCCCCCAGCCCCCAGCCCCCAGCCCCCAGCCCCCAGCCCCCAGCCCCTAGCCCCCAATACCAAATCCCCAGCCCTCAGCCTGGGAACTCACATCTGAAATGAGAACCGGGCGCGGTGGCCGAATCGGGGGTGCGCAGGCCTCCTGTGCGGAAGTTCGGGAGTTCAACTCCCGGTCGAGTCAAATGAATGACTTACAAAATTGATACTTGTCGCTTCCTAGCCAGGCGCTCAACATTATTACGATAGCGCAAGGACTGGGTGGATTGGTGTCAGGATAATGTGACTGAGTGGGATATCAGGTCATTGTGCTGGTGGCCTGGTCTCCCAGTGGGGAAGCACTATAAAGTCATCATGAGTATGCATTGTCACAAGTCTGTACCCATCCTGATATGACCTTAGATGTTGCTAAGACGTAATACTCTAACAACCAACCAACCAATGAACAAATCTGAAATACGACATAAGCGGAATGACCACTCTGTCCTTAGATGTTGCCTGGACGTAAAACTTCAACAACCAACCAACCAATGAACCAATCTGAGATGCGACATAACCGGAATGACCACTCTGTCCTTAGATATTGCCTGGACGTAAAACTCCAACAACCAACCAACCAATGAACCAATCTGAAATGCGACATAACCGGAATGACCACTCTGACCTTAGACGTTGCCCGGACGTAAAACTCCAACAACCAACCAACCAATCAGCCGATCTGAAATGCGACATAACCGGAATGACCACTCTGACCTTAGATGTTGCCTGGACGTAAAACTTCGACAACCAACCAACCAATCAGCCGATCTGAAATGCGACATAACCGGAATGACCACTCTGACCTTAGACGTTGCCTGGACGTAAAACTTTGACAACCAACCAAACAATCAGCCAATCTGAAATGCGACATAACCGGAATGACCACTCTGACCTTAGATGTTGCCTGGACGTAAAACTCCAACAACCAACCAACCAATCAGCCAATCTGAAATGCGACATAACCGGAATGACCACTCTGACCTTAGATGTTGCCTGGACGTAAAACTCCAACAACCAACCAACCAATCAGCCAATCTGAAATGCGACATAACCGAAATGACCACTCTGACCTTAGACGTTGCCTGGACGTAAAACTTCGACAACCAACCAACCAACCAATCAGCCAATCTGAAATGCGACATAACCGGAATGACCACTCTGACCTTAGATGTTGCCTGGACGTAAAACTTCAACAACCAACCAACCAATCAGCCAATCTGAAATGCGACATAACCGGAATGACCACTCTGACCTTAGATGTTGCCTGGACGTAAAACTCCAACAACCAACCAACCAATCAGCCAATCTGAAATGCGACATAACCGGAATGATCACTCTGACCTCAGATGTTGCCTGAACGTAAAACTCCAACAACCAACCAATGAACCAATCTGAAATGCGACATAACCGGAATGACCACTCTGTCCTTAGATGTTGCCTGGACGTAAAACTTCGACAACCAACCAACCAATCAGCCAATCTGAAATGCGACATAACCGGAATGACCACTCTGACCTTAGACGTTGCCTGGACGTAAATCTTCGACAACCAACCAACCAATCAGCCAATCTGAAATGCGCCATAACCGGAATGATCACTCGTCATTTACCACTCACTGCACAGATCAGCATACTCTTATTGAATGTCTAAACTTTTTATTATTCAGCCTTTCACTCCCACTTAGCCACATATCCTTCAACACCCTACCTCCACCACAATCCCCCCACCCTCCTCCGCCACCCGCCCACCACCACCCACCCACCACAATAAGGCAGAACAGGTTAAATTTATTTAAAGCTGCATAGTCCGATGAAAACATAAAATTTTCAAAACCGAGACAATTATCTAGATTAGATTATACATATCTAACGTGGATACTCATGCAATACATGATATTCACACGCATGCGCTGTGGCAACGGTCCCACAACCGTAGTGTTCGTCGTCGCCGTCAGATGTTGCATGTGTTGTGAATATTGTGTATTAATAGTGACTGACTAGTTTGGTACCCTCCTAAAATTTTCAAAAGGGTCCAAACATGAACATTTGATTTTTCTTGGAAGTTCCAATGACCCAAAAGCAATATACTTTTGTAAGTTTCAAAATATCCCCAAATCTGACTGACATATGTGCATTTGAAAGTTAGTAATTTCCGTAGCTTTTGTATGCGCTGTGGCAATGGTCCCATAACTGTAATGTTCATCGTCGCCGTCAGATGTCGCATGCATTGTGAATATTGTATATTATTAAACATTTGTCGCCAAGAAAATACTGAAGCAATTTAATAGAATCTATTAAGTGCCTGTCACACTATGCCGGATAGAGCAACGGACAGAATTGTCTAGTGCGGTGGTCTTCGGGCGTGATAACTATCAAAATGTATTAAATTGTGTCAAAATGTTGCGACATCGGGTCAAAGGCTGCCAGACGAATGGATAATGAAACGGACATGAAACGGACATGAAACGGACATGAAACGGACATGAAATGGACATGAAACGGACATGAAACGGACACGAAATGGACATGAATGGATAGCCAACGGACGAAACAAATTCAAACTGGACAAGAACGGTAGACATCAATCTGGCGGCAACCATTCCAAGTTTTGTGCATGTTCAAAACTTTTAAGGGATCGGGCCGGTTATGAATGGTTATCAATGGATATCAATGGATATGCAATGGATATGCTACAAACACAAACCGGACTTTGCCGGATATCAACAGATTTTGTTCGGTTTCTTTCCGTTTCCCCAATCCGGTGATGTGTGACAGAGCCTTTACCACAGAAGCCTATAGGGTCAGAGTTTTGGCATTCATGCCAAAATTAACTTTGCATGTTTGCACTTCAAATATCTCAAAAGTTACCCATTTAAAATAGAAGTTACTTCAAACTAAAGTATGGTAGATTATAACAATCAACCTAATATTTGTATATCAGAAAATGACAGAAACACAAAACCATCGGAGTGTGCAACTTTAATCACAGACATGCAGTAAGGTAACTAACTGTATGACTTCCCCAAGGGGGTTGATCTTTCAGCCGAGCAACCAATGTGATATTAAATGTAGAAATAGAAAATGAGTACGTTTAATCAGATATTAGTTATATATTTCTTTGAATCAAGTTTTTGTTGACACATTTGACATTTTAATATTTAGAACAAGAATTACTTCTGACTAATCAATGATGTAAACATCAGCCTGTAAAGTGACTGAAATTGTATGTTTCTTAGCTCAAAATTCTTAATTATGGATAGTTGTATCTTAAACATATTCTTTATATTATTATATTGCATCCTTCCATCCATGTTTGTGCCAAATTGTTATGTATTTCTATTTATTTTGAATAAAATGCCAGTTTTGCCCTACACGTATCAGCACATTCAATGACGTAGGCCTTTGCTTTGCTCCCGGCGCCGTTTTCAGCGCATGCGCAGTCGGAAACGTGATGTAGTCTATTGAAGTTCACGCTTATGCGACCAGACGGGATGGTCGAATGAGTTAGAGCGTCCATCTCCAATGCTGGTAGATCGTGGGTTCGTGGGTTCGAACCCTGGTCGAGTCAAACCAATGACTTAAAAATTGATACTTGTTGCTTCCTAGCCTGGTGCTCGGCATTAATAGGATAGGGCAGAGACTAGTCGGCTCATTGTCAGGATATTGTGATTGAGTGGGATATCAGGTCATGGTGCTGGCGGCCTGGTTTCCCAGTGGGACAACACTATAAAGTTGCCATGAGGGCGCACTGTCACAAGTCGGTACCCATCCTGATATGACCTTAGATGTTGCTAGGATGTAAAACAACAACAAAACAAAAAGAAATCACGCTTATGCAAAACATATTATTTGCAATTGAAATCTTTGCTTAGAATCAGATAATATTATATCCCTGTATGTATACATTATATGTTAGCATTTCACATGAAATATGCATATGGCCACAAGACAAGTGATGTCAAAGTTATCCATGAATATTTGTCCAATTTGTTCTTATTTAGGAGATATTCGTCGCTGTAATTTTACTATTTTACGATTATATTCACCTATCCGAGATTTTACCATGATTCGATAAGGAACGACTCGACAGGGGGTGCAGTTAACACGACAGTTTAGGAAGTGTAGGTAACACAAAACTTTGTTACAAAATCAGGTGGACAGAAGTGTCTGGCCCCGCCCTATAGATATAATTACGGGTGAGTGGGCGGAAAAGAAATGGTAGAGCAGGTATCGTCACATTGCTGGCTCGCCAAGAAGTGCCGAACTGCCGATCTATGGCAGCTGGTCGGCTTATATTGGCAAATACAGGATGTGAAACCCCGCTACGTTAAACATGGTCGCGCAGGAAACGAGAGCTCTACGCAGTAGGAGCGGGGCGGGGCGGGGCCGGGGCGGGGCGGGGCGGGGCGGGGCGGGGCGGGCGGGGCGGGGCGGGGGCGGGGCGGGGCGGGGCGGGGCGGGGCGGGGCGGGGGGGGCGGGGCGGGCGGGCGGGGCGGGGCGGGGCGGGGCGGGGCGGGGCGGGGCGGGGCGGGGCGGGGCGGGGCGGGGGGGCGGGCGGGGCGGGGCGGGGCGGGCGCGGCGCGGGCGGGGCGGGGCGGGGCGGGGCGGGGCGGGGCGGGGCGGGGCGGGGCGGGGCGGGGCGGGGCGGGGCGGGGCGGGGCGGGGCGGGGCGGGGCGGGGCGGGGCGGGGCGGGGCGAGGAGGGGCGGGGCGGGGAGGGGACTGGGGCGACCTGCGGGCTGCTAAATAGATAGCGGGATGAGGTGCCTCTCCATCATCGACAATCGACACACCAACTGACCCCTGTTGGCACCGCGCGGCGCCGTGTGTACGGGTGTGTAGGTGTGTGGGGGTTGTGGGGGTGGTAGGGATGATATAGTAGGGGTGTGGTGGTGTGCTGGATGGTGTGTGGTGATATAGTGGTGGTGGTGTATGGTGCTTTGGTGGTGATGGTGGTGTGGTGGTGGTGTAATGGGGTAGTGGTGTAGTGGAGTAGTGGTGGTGTGTTACGGTCAGGTGGAAGGGTGATGTGGTGGTGTGGGGTTGTTGTGTGGTAGTGTGGTGGTGTGTTGGTGTGTTGGTTTGGTTGTGTGTTGGTGTGTTGGTGTGGTGGTGTGGTGGTGTGGGCTAGTGTGGTGGTGTGGGGTGGTGGGGTGATCGGGTGGTAGTATGGTCGTTTGGTGGTATGGTGGGGTAGTGGCATGGTGGTGTGGTGGTATGGTGGTGTGGTGGTGTGGTGGTGTGGTGGTGTGGTGGTGTGGTGGTGTGGTGGTGTGGTGGTGTGGTGGTGGTGGTATAGTAGTGGTGTGGTGGTTGGTGGTGTTGTGGTGGTGTAGTGGTGTGGTGGTGTGGTGGGTGTGGTGGTTGTGGGTGGTGTTGGTGGTGTGGTGGTGGGTGGTGTGGTGGTGTGGTGGTGTGGTGGTGTGGTGGTGTGGTGGTGTGGTGGTGGTGTGTGGTGGTGGCGTGGTGATGTGGTGGTGTGTGGTGGTGGTGTGGTGGTGTGGTTGTGTGGTGTGTGGTGGTGTGTGGTGTGTAGTGTGGTGTGTGGTGGTGTGGTGGTGTGGTGGTGTGTGGTGGTGGGTGGTGTGGTGGTGGGTGTGAGTTGGTGGTGTGGTGGTGTGGTGGTGTGGTGGTGTGGTGGTGTGGTGGTTGTGGTGTGTGTGGTGGTTTGTGGCGTGGTGGTGTGGTGGTGTGGTGGTGTGGTGGTGTGGTGGTGTGGTGGTGTGGGTGGTGTGGTGGTGTGGTGGTGTGGTGGTGTGGTGGTGTGGTGGTGTGGTGGGTGGTGTGGTTGTGTGGTGTGTGGGTGGTTGTGTGGTGTGGTGGTGTGGTGGTGTGGTGGTGTGGTGGTGTGGTGGTGTGGTGGGTGTGGTGGTGTGGTGGTGTGGTGGTGTGGTGGTGTGGTGGTGTGGTGGGTGTGGTGGTGTGGTGGTGTGGTGGTGTGGTGGTGTGGTGTGTGGTGGTGTGGTGGTGTGGTGGTGTGGTGGTGTGGTGGTGTGGTGGTGTTTGGTGGTGGTGTGGTGGTGGTGTGGTGGTGTGGTGGTGTGGTGGTGTGGTGGTGTGGTGGTGTGGTGGTGTGGTGGTGTGGTGGTGTGGTGGTGTGGTGGTGTGGTGGTGTGGTGGTGTGGTGGTGTGGTGGTGTGGTGGTGTGGTGGTGTGGTGGTGTGGTGGTGTGGTGGTGTGGTGGTGTGGTGGTGTGGTGGTGTGGTGGTGTGGTGGTGGTGTAGTGGTCTAGTGGTGTGTTAGTGTGGTGGTTGTGTAGTGGTGTGGTGGTGTGTTGGTGGGGTGGTGGTGTAGTGGTGCTGAAACCAGTATTATAGTTACATATACTATGTCACTGCGCTATAACCAGTATTGTAGTACCATGTGCCAAATCTGTGTACTGTAAGCAGTACTGTAGCTACCTACATTATCTCAGTGTGCTGTAACCAGTACTGTAGTTACATACATTATCTCAGTGTGATGTAACCAGTATTGTTGCTATATACATTATTTCAGTGTGCTGTAAACCAGTATTGTTGCTACATACATTATCTCAGTGTCATGTAACCAGTACTTTAGCTACATACATTATCTCAGTGTGCTGTAACCAGTACTGTAGCTACATACATTATATCAGTGTGATGTAACCAGTACTGTAGCTACATACATTATATCAGTGTGCTGTAACCAGTACTGTCACTACACATATTATCTCATTGTGCTGTAACAAGTATAGTTGCTACATACATTATCTCAGTTTGCTGTAACCAGTATTGCAGCTACCTACATTATCTCAGTGTGATGTACCCATTATTGTTGCTACATACATTATATCAGTGTGCTGAAACCAGTACTGTACCTACCTACATTATATCAGTGTGCTGTAACCAGTATTGCATCTAACTACATTATCTCAGTGTGTTGTAACCAGTACTGTAGCTACCTACAGTATCTCAGTGTGCTGTAACCAGTACTGGAGCTACATACATTATCTCAGTGTGCTGTAACCAGTTCTGTAGTTGCATACATTATCTCAGTGTGCTGTAACCAATACTGTAGCTACCTACATTATTTCAGTATGCTGTACCCAGTATTGTAGTTACACACACTAAATCTACATGCTGTAACCAGTCTTGTAGGTACATACACTAAATCTACATGCTGTAACCAGTATTGTAATTGCACACACTAAACCTGCATTCTCTAACCAGTATAGTTTTCTCTGAGACCAGTGTTACTCTTAGCGCGCCGGTGCGGCTACAACTACTCCCCCCCCTCCTCTGCCCCCTCCTCATACCCCATCCCCACCCCCCTCTCACCTCCACCACCTCCTTCTCCATCCAGTTCTGGCTCGCCATGATGGAGCACCGACCGTATGACGAGGTGCCGAGCACCACCCACACCACCCCCACACACCCACATACACTCCACCCACCCTCTCCCCACAGAGTAGCCCGTAGGTGGATGCAGCAGGGGGAGGGACGGGATGAGGGAGGGGGGGGGAGGGGGGGGGAGGAAGTCAGCGCAGGTGAGAGGTTAGGGCGTAAGAATAAGAAACACAGATGAGTAGAAAGACAGAAAGCTAGACAAACGGAGACTGAGTGGGTGATGCGCAGGCGCGATGGCAACAGATTGGGACGGAGCGCCACCGGACAACCTGGCGGCGAACAGCGGCATTACAAACGCTCCGACCCGAGCCCCCACACCGGTTCATTGCGGGCCGCCAGAGGGCGCGGTGGGATGGTGGAGGGGCAGGGGGGAGGGGGTAGGGGGATGGGGAGAATGGGGGAGGATGGGGGAGGAGGATGGGGGAGGGATGTGGGAGGATGGGGGGGATGGGGAGGATGGGGGAGGAATCGGATGGGAGAAGGAGGAGGGATGGGGAGGAGGGTGGAGGGCTGGAGGGCTGGAGCTGGAGGAATCGGAGGAGGGAGAGGGAGGTGGGGAGCAGGAGGAAGACGAGAGCAGGGGAGGGGGTGGGAAGGATAGTGGGGAGTGGGAAGGGGAAGGGCGATGGGGAGGGGGAGATGGAGGGGATGAAGATGGGGCGGAGGGAGGAAGGAGGGCAGAGGGGGAAAGGAGATGGGAAGGGGAGGGGAAGAGGGGGTAGGGGAGGAAGGGGTAGGTGAAGAGTTAGAGGTTAGGGGTAAGGGGAAGGGGATAATGGGAGAAGGGGGAGTAGGAGGGGGATGGTCGATCTGGGGAGAGAAGACGGGCAGCGGGGAATGGGAGAGGAGGAGGAGGGGAGTGGAATGGAAGAAGGAGGTAGGGTTAGGGTTAAGGAGGAGGCAGGGGTAAGGTAAAGAGGGACACGGATTAGGAGCGGGGAAGGAGGAGGAGGAGGGTGAGGGGAGAGGGGGAGAGGGGGAGCGGGGAGGGGAGAGGGAGAGTGGGGATGGGGGTATAGTTAGGTGTGGGGGAGGGGAGAGAAGGGAGAGGGGAGTGGGGAGTGGGGAATGGGGGGGGGGGTTAAGTACGGAGTTAAGGTTGGGAAGAGACGGGATGGCCGAATGAGTTATCGCATTCGTCTCCCATGTTGGTAGATCATGGGATCGTGGGTTCGAATCCTGGTCGAGTTAAACCAATGACTTAAAATTTGATACTTGTCGCTTCCTAGCCAGATGCTCGGCATTATTAGGATAGGGCAAAGAGCAGTGGAATGAGGAAGACCAATCGTCAGCGATTGAAATTTCCCCCTGCTTAAACAACTAATGTACCAAAAAAAAAGAGAAAGTATGTGAATTATAGTAGGAGAATGAGAGCAGGAGGAGAGCGGTGAGTGAGTGGTAGACGGGTGGGGGTGGTTGGTTGGTTGTTGGAGTTTTGCGTCCTTGCAACATCTAAGGTCAGAGAAGGGCAGGTACCGATTAATGACAGTGTGCACTCATGGCGACTTTATAGTGCTGACCCACTGGGAAATCAGGCCACCAGTACCATGACCCAATATCCCACTCAGTCACATTATCCTGACACATAGCTAACCAGTCCTTGCCCTATCCTATTAATGCTGAGCACCAGGCTAGGAAGCGACAAGTATCAATTGTGTAAGTCATTGGTTTGAATCGACCAGGAATCGAACTCCCGATCTCCCGCACGGGAAGCATGCGCTCTAGCGATTCGGCCACTGCGTCCCCGTTGGGGGTGGGTGTAGAGAAAGGGAGAAGGGGAGGAGGTGAGAAAAGGAGGTGATGGGGGGGTATGGAGGAGGTGATGGTGGAAGGATCTGTGTTAACTGTGGTTGGGGTAGGGGA
>CM059194.1:75259180-75346680 GCA_030323885.1 Branchipolynoe longqiensis | reverse complement strand
ATCAGGTCATGATTCTGCCGGCCTGGTTTCCCAGTGGGTCAGCACTATAACGTCACCATGAGTGTGCACTGTCACAAGTCGCTACCCATCCTGATATGACCTTAGATGTTGCTAGGACGTAAAACAACCACAAACAAACGTTTACAGAACAAGGAGCTGATGAGACACGAGTCCAACAAACGCAAACACAAACAGTCGATAATTCAGTGTGTTATCTGCGAGCTACTTTGAACTCTGGCGAAGAAACTAAAATTTATTATTTCGATTTCAGGTAGGTTTTTGCACCAGCATGACCAAGGGTAAATAATTCAACATTCCTTAGTAACTTATTTCCACTATTATGATTTCTGCATTCATTTATAAAGCTGGGGGAATTTAAATTCTTTACAATTAATCTTCTTCCTTCCACTGCTGATTACATGGGAATATCTAATTTATTCAAAATGATTCTATCTCTCTCTTTCTCGCTCTCTCTCTCTCTTTGGTGAATGATACTTATTCTGTCAAATACATAATAATGTTCACAGCTCAATCTAAAAGAGCACCTTGCAATTTTTCCAATATATATAACCGATGGGTTCCTATGTAATAATATCATCTACGGTTTCTTACATAGTATAAATCCATGGTTTCCTAACTTGTACCATCTATGGTAACCTCCGTAGTATCTTCTAATGGTTATTTTCAAGAAAAACCTCCAACCACCAAGTGAACTTGTATCGCTGATTTACTAAGCAATAATAAATACATTATAAAATGCCGATGAAGTGTAGGTACAAGGGTCCCGCGTGTGGAAGAGACGCTCTTGGTATTTCCCCTTTGATGATATCACTCCCTAATGGTGGCAGATCAACAGATGCGTGATTGTAGCCCGGGGCCAGTTTGTAGAGGCCGGTGTTACCTAACCTGGGCAGGTGGACGGGGGTCGGGAGGGGGAGGGGGAGGGGGAGGAGGAGGAGGAGTGGGGGAGGTGGGGTGGTAGGGGAGAGGTGGGGGAGGTGGGGAGGGTGAGAGGTGGTGGGAGGTAGGGGAAGTGGGGGAAGTGGTGAGAAGTGGTGGGGGAGGTGGGGGGAAGTTGGGGAGCGATGGGGGAGGTGGGGGGAAGTTGGGGAGCGATGGGGGAGGTGGGGGCATTTGGGGAGAGATGGGGGAGGTGGGATAAGTGAGGGTGGGGGAGGTGAGGGGAGGTGAAGAGAGGTGGGGGGAGTTGGGGGGAAGTGGGGGAGGTGAGGTAAGTAGGGTGGGGGAGGTGAAGGGAGGTGGGAGAGGTGGTGGGAGAAGTGGGGGGGGGGGAGGTGGTGTGAGTTGGGGGGATGGGGGAGGTGGCAAATAAAATAGCATTTTTAAATTATGTTTTGTAATGTCTAAAATCCACATTAAAAGTTAAGACCTGGTCTTTAAACCGCATCAACAAGGGACTGTTTATTCTCCATTTTGTGTCCCTCTCAAAGATTTCTGATCAAACTAGTGAAGCCTGTATGTATGGTGTGAGTGTGACTTGTAGAAATAGTAAAGGCCCTGTCACATTACGGCGTATGGCGGGAGCATTTTGAAAACCTACGTAGGTCCTGCGCGTGCCGGCCTATGATGACCTTTGGTGACCTTTCGGGTGGTTTTGAGCGTATGTGGAACCTATGAGGAGCATACGAGGAGCGTATGAGGAGCATATGGGAGCGTGCTGTGACATTTTTTGACGGTTTTGATTGGCATGTGGAGCGTACGAGTAGCGTACGCGTAGCATATGCGTAGCGTATGAGCGTATGAGTAGCGTATGAGTAACCTAAGCAGAACCTATGCTTAGCGTATGCAAAGCGTATCTTATCTTAAGTAAACTGAATAATTAGTGTTCAATATTTGTGTGGCATCCAGAGTAGGACGGTCCAAACATGTGTTCCAACCACTATCAAAAGCGGTTACCTGTTAGGAAGCAGTCTCCATATGAAATATGAAGAAATGGGACGGTGAAAACATGTACACACACACCCACTACACACACATGTACCTAGATTTTATCCTACATATCGACCTTAGTTTTTTATTATTATTATTATTATTATTATATAATACCATATTGGGGGGTTTGTGACCTAGGGGTCACTGGCTGCAGAACTGCAGCATTAATAAAAACGGCGGACCTGTTAGGAAGCAGTCTCCATGAGAAATATGAAGAAATGGGACGGTGCAAACATGTAGGACGGTGCAAACATTAAACCTGCATGTGCATGCTTCCTACATGTTTGGACCGTCCTACATGTTTGCACCGTCCCATTTCTTCATATATCATATATGGAGACTGCTTCCTAACAGGTAGTTGCTTTTGATAGTGGTTGGAGCACATGTTTGGACCGTCCTAAATACAAAAAATACAGTCCGGTACCTGTCGGATTGACCCGTCTCAGCTCTATGTCGAGACCTATGGCATATGCTTTGAATACGCTGTGCATACGCTGTGCATACACTGTGCATACGCTAGGAGTACGCTCCCATACGTAACTCGTAGGTTATGCGTACACTACATATGCTAGAGATACGCTAGAGATACGCCGGTGACGCAAGTTGAGCGTATGAAAAACCTATGCCGGCATACCCCTAGCATACGAGGAGCGTATGCCAGCATATGAGGAGCGTATGCCAGCGTATGAGTAGCATATGAGCAGCGTATGGGCCATACACCCTCATAGGTCGAGATTTTTTGAGCATGCACAAAAGAATTTGGACGGACGGATTTATGAAAGCGTATGGCGGCGTATGCCTCATATGCTTCACATAAGCCGGCATCTGGCGGCATCTGGCGGCGTATGAGTAGCGTATGAGTAGCGTATGTGTAGCATATATGGCGCATGCCGACGTATATGACGTAACGCGCCTACGCCGCCATACGCTCCCGCAAAAAACCCTAATGTGACAGCCCCTTTAGCAACACTGTATCGGTAGTGAACATGTCAGCTGCATAGGTAGTGAGAATGGCACCTGTGTGGATGGTGAGAGTAACTTGAATTAATGGTGTGAGTGTGACCTCTATGGATGGTCAGAATGTGACCTCTATGGGTGTTGAGCATGTGACCTGTATGGATGGTGAGAGTGTGACCTGTATGGGTGGTTTGAGTGTGACATACATGGGTGGTCAGAATGTGACCTGTATGGATGGTGAGTTTGACCTGTATGGATGGTGTGAGTGTGACCTGTAGGGGTGGTGTAAGTGTGACCTGAATGGGTGATGAGAGTGTGACCTGCAAGGATGGTGAGAGTGTGACCTGTATGGATGGTGAGAGTCTGACCTATATGGATGGTCAGAATGTGACCTGTATGGGTGTTGAGCACGTGACCTGTATGGATGGTGAGAGTGTGACCTGTATGGGTGATGTGAGTGTGAGATGTCTGGGTGGTGAGAATGTGCCCTGTATGGATGGTGAGAATGTGAGCTGTATGGTATGAGTGTGACCTGTATGGGTGGTGAAAATGTGGCCTGTGTGGATGGTGTGAGTGTGACCCGAAGGGGTGATGTGAGTGTAACCTGAATGGTTGGTGTGAGTCTGACCTGAATGGGTTGTAAGAGTGAATACTCAATTTCCTTAAGTGTGCCAACCTGAGTTAGGAAATATCTGTAGAAGAGGCCTATTATTCATGCTCAGATGGTGCTTAGTAGATTGTTTCCTAAGTTGTCCCCTTCCACAAACCTCACGCTCCGGTTTACTCAGACTTCTAAGTTCTATCTGAGCAGTCTCTTCAGCAATACACACTGATACACACACTGGGTATTTATTTGCAACATTGGCCTTTCCATGTGCAGCCTAAAACAACTTTGCCCCTCTTTGGCAATCCACAGCCAGCATTGTGCATATCCTTCACGGTAGGTGGCGCCCTCGTGTATCAGGTGTCATCCCGGCCCGGGTCATGCATAATCAATCACAATGACCCCTGACCTCGACTGATTTTAATAACAAAAGCGGTTGTTGTTATAAACCATTTAAAACAATTCTTTATCGTGAACTTTATGCAGTGGTCATGGTGCTTGGAAATAGTATGAATCTGTAATTTGATGTCAACTTTGTTATCGCCTTGAGAATATGAACTTAATTGAATTCTTATTACGACTAAGCTAGACTGAATTATGAATGTTATGTGTACATAGTGTCCAGGCAGTTGGTGAACTGTGTAACATATAATTCCATAAAACATGGCAATACTCCCAATGGTCTAGACGGTAGCGGGGTACAGTACGATTAAACCACGCACACAACAAAGAACACAACAAAGAACACACAAAAATAAACCCCGTGAAATATTTGCAAGTCATGCTGGCATCTAGTTAGTAATTCACTCACCGGAGGTCAGGTCGAGAGTCACGTGGGTAGCGAGGCGGGAACGAGGCTATGAATATTCCATACGCTCCAGCCTTAATCCACAGATCTGTGCGGTGGGAAGTGGGGAGGCGGTAATTTAACCGTCTTCATCAGGTTGATTCAATGTCGGCTCCATGCCCTCTGTGAATCCTCCACACCCCCACATTACCACACCCCATCACCCACACCCTCACAGCACACCCACCCACACCTTACACCACCACTCCACAACACATTATACCACCACACTGCCACACCACCACATCACCACACCCCATCACCCACACCCTCACAGCACACCCACCCACACCTTACACCACCACTCCACAACACATTATACCACCACAATTCCACACCACCACACTGCCCACACTACCACACCACCACATCACCACACCCCATCACCCACACCTTACACTACAACACCTTACACCACCACTCCACAACACATTATACCACCACAATTCCACACCACCACACTGCCCACACTGCCACACCACCACACTGCCACACCACCACATCACCACACCCCATCACCCACACCCTCACAGCACACCCACCCACACCTTACACTACAACACCTTACACCACCACTCCACAACACATTATACCACCACAATGCCACACCACCACACTGCCACACCACCACACTGCCACACCACCACACTGCCACACCACCACACTGCCAGACCACCACACTACCCACACTGCCACACCACCACACTGCCACACCACCACGTCACCACACCACCACACCACCATACCACCACACCACCACACCACCACACCACCACACCACCACACCACCACACCACCACACCACCACACCACCACAAATCCACACTGTACACCACCACATCACCACACCACCACACTACCACGCTGCCACACCACCACACTGCCACACCACCACACTGCCACACCACCACATCACCACACCACCACACCACACCACAATATCACCACACCACCACACCACTACACTGCCACACCACCACACCACCACCACGCCACACCGTACACCACCACATCACCACACCACCACTTCACCACACCACCACACCATCACACCGCCACACCACCACACCACAACACTGCCCCACCACCAGACCACCACAACGCCATACCGTACACCACCACACTACCACACCACCCGACTGCCACACCACCACACCATCACACCGCCACACCACCATAGATTCCACCACCATGCCACCACACCCGCTCACCCCCACATGACCACACCCAATGACCCACACCCTTACGACACCCACACCCAGACAATACACCACCACGCCTTACACCACCACACCACCACACTACTACACCACCACACACCTACGCAACCACACCACTACACCACCAAACTGCCACACTACAACTCCACCACACCACGACACCACACTCGACACCACCACACCACACACCATCACTGCACACTGCACCACCACACATCCATACCATACACTTCCACACCACCACACCCACAACCCAACACCCCCACCCCCACATTGTCTTCAAATGTCCCCTCACGGATTCCGCCACCCACACCCCGCTTCAATTTCCTAGTTCCATCGTCAGGTAGGCGAGGTGAGCTACGACCCCAAAATATTATTTGTCTAAGGTCATATCGGGCGAGTACAGACACAGATATAGACACAATACAGCCACAGACACAGAGATAGACACAGACGCAGTCGCAGACACAGGTGCAGATACAGACACAGACACGGGCACAACCACATACACAGACACATACACAGATATAGGCACAGGCACAGACACAGAGACAGACACAGGCACAGATATAGACACAAACACATACACAGGCGCAGACACAGATACAGACACATACACAGGCACAGACACAGACACAGACACAGATATAGACACATACACATATATAGACACAGACACAGAGACAGACACATACACAGATATAGACACATACACATATATAGACACAGACGCAGACACAGGCGGAGACACAGATACAGACACAGGCACATACACATACACAGACACATACACAGACACATATATAGACACAGGCACAGAGACATACACATACACAGATATATACACAGCCACATATATAGACACAGACACAAACACATACACAGCCACAGTCACATACACAGATGCAGACACATACACAGATGCAGGTGCATACACAGACATACACAGACACACACGTGGATACAGACACAGACACAGATGCAGATACAGATGCAAACACAGACACGGACACGAACGTAACTAAAATTAACCACAGTTCAGGGTAGCCATCTAGTCAACATCAAGCGTCAAGCTGTGCACTACCACCGACTCGTGCAACACACCCGTGCTGCACACATGCTGCAGTCAGCACACTGCAGCAGCTCCCACGACCCACAAATGAGGAGCGCCTTCCTCTGCGTCTGCCATAATAATCAGACGGGGTAGACGGGGAAGACGGTTATCACAGTGTCTGCTTCCCACGCGGGAGGTCATGAGTTTGAGCGCCAGTGAAGTAAAACGAATATAATGAATAAAATTGGAATTTGCCAGTACCTCGTTTGGCGATGGGCACAATAGTCGGAACGGGCTTCATAGGCAGGTGCGGTGTCAGTATAATGTGACTGAGTTGGATATCGTAGTAGGGTGCCCACTGCATGGTATCCCAGTGGGTTAACGTTATATAACTGGAGGAAGGATGCACAGTCACACAGTCGGGCGCCTCAAATAGGGAAACTTCCTTGTGTATTGGCAGTTATGCTAGATCGAGGAATAAATAACAGATCCAACACCAAACCACGATAATTCCCATCTCACGTGGGGTTCATGTTCCCAACTCTGACCAGCTATCACCAGACGGGATGGCCGAATAAGTTGAGCGTCCGTCCCCTGTTCTGGGAGATCGGGGGATCCGAAACCATGAGTTTGTGGGTTTGAACCCTGTTCGAGTCAAACCAATGACTTAAAAATGGATACTTGTCGCTTCCTAGCCTGGCGCTCGGCATTACTAGGATAGGGCAAGGACTGGTTCACTCAATGTTAGGATTATGTGACTGAGTGGGATATCAGGTCATGGTGCTGGTGGCCTGATTTCCCAGTGGGGCAGCACTATAAAGTCGCCATGAGTGTGCACAGTCACAAGTCGGTACCCGTCCTGATATGACCTCATATGTTGCTAGGACGTAAAACAACAAACAAACAAACCTATCATGGCCACTCAAACAGCAGACCGGCACACCAGCACAATATCAGACCACCACACCACCACACCACCACACCACCACACCACCACAATATCATACCACGATGCCACCACACTACCACACCACCACAATATCACACAACCACACTACCACATCCCCACACGAGTAGGGGGTACATGACTGCATCACCACTCCATCACACCAGCACATCACTACACCAGCACACCCCACACCACCACACCCATCACATTACCACACCAGCACATTACTACACCACCACACCAGTTCATCACCAGACCAGAACACTCAGAGAACGACACTTTACCACACCACCACACCACCACACTACCACACTACCACACTACCACACTACCACACTACCACACTACCACACTACCACACTACCACACTACCACACCACCACACTACCACACTACACCACCAAATCACCACACCATCACATCACAGAGCGACACATTACGGCATCACCACATTTCCAACCTATGCCAACCAATCTCCAACCACACCGCTTGACATTCTCTCGTCCCTCTACACTACACTCCACCTCGACTGCTCCTCTCGCTCCTACTCCCACTCCCACTCCCACCCCCAATCACAACGTCATCCCAACACCAATCCCATTCTCCCTCCCACCCACTCACTCACTCACCGGCCCACCCACCCACTAACCCATTCAGCACCCACCCACCCACCCATTAACCCACCCACTAACTCACCCACTCACACACTAACCCACCCACCCACTAACCCACCCACTAACCCATTCAACACTCACCCACCCACTAACCGACCCACCTGCCCACCCACTAACCCACCCACTAACCAACCCACTCACCACCCACCCACTAACCCACTAACCCACCCACCCACTAACCCACCCACCAACCCACCCACTAACCCACCCACTAACCCACCCACTAACTCACCACCCACCCCACTAACCCACCCACTAACCCACCCACTAACCCACCCACCCTCTCACCACCCACCCACTAACCCACCCACTAACCCACCCACTAACTCACCACCCACCCACCCACTAACCCACTCACCTCCCGCCAGCCCGCCGGGCTGCCAGCCCTCACGTGGACAGGAAGTGATTGATGGATGTGTTCATTTCCGGTCGTCGGGTGGCGCTAAAAGCGGCCGAGATGAGGCGACTTGCGCTTGTCGCGCGGCGCCGGGCGGCGCCCTTTTAGGCGCTGACAACTTCAAACAAACCACCTTATCAGAATGTGGCCGCGCGCAGGCGTATCGCGCAGCGTGCCGTATAAAACCAGCATTGGCACCGCGCCCCGAGTCGCAAGGCCGGCAGGAAGACCGCTGGTCACCGGCAGGAAGCCGGTCGGTCGCCGGTCGCCGGCATGGAGTGTGCCGGTCACCGGTCACCGGCACGCGCCACTTGGCCCCGCCCAGCCCCGGGCTGCACGGCTGGGTTTGGAGGTTTTGGGTTGGGGGTTTAGGGGTTGGGGCGTTGGAGGATTTGAGGGTTTATTTGAGGGGGTGATGGAAATATTATTCTTGATATACATTATATTTATAATATATTGTATAATACATATATTATATATATATAATAATGTATATATATATTATGCATATTATGTACATTTTATTATATTATTGACACTACTCAAATAGTAGTCAACATCAGGTACACCTAATTCAGAGATGCAGACACAGACAACTGACAGGTTCATACACAGACATAGCCTGTTTCCGCTAGGGCGACACCAGTCACGACCAATACTATTTCATGTTATGGAGGAGAGTCTCAGCTCTGGCCGGCTCCTAAACCCCCTGATCCTTTATTTAAGTAAAGATCCGGCCCAGGTGCCCATGTAGCCAGCCGGTCGTGGTCAGTGATATCGCAAACAGGCTTGCTGCCTACCTCACTGCACCCCACCCGCCCACCAGGTTGCTCTAGCAACAGCCACCAGATCCTTCTAGACCCTTGTACACCGCATACACCCAAACACAATAGATTCGTTTCCACGATATCCCCATAATCCCTTCTGCATTATACGTAGATATATATATTATATTTTACCTCGGTACTTCGCCTCTGGCTACTTGTAGTCCAGGGAGAGAAGGAAGCACATCCGGGTCCAGCAATTAGCATAATCTACTCACAACGGGAGGACGTTTGTTGAGTAGCCCCAGCAGTTTTTCTACATTAACTACTAAACCAACCAGGTTAGTATAATTTTAACTGGTGACGTTATGGTAGTTCATGATAGCATTCACATGCATCAAGATTTTATAACTTTTTATTGACTTTTAACTGTGTGACAGTTAATTGCGATGTGTTTTTTAACGTCGGTAGAACAATACTGCCATTGTTCTTTGATATGCCAGATGATCGACGTATTTGTGTAGTGTCAGCCATTAGGGCGTATATATCCAAGTCACGTGGAATACGGAATTCCAGACAGCTTTTGATAAGCTTTATTAAACTGCATACAGCTATCTCGAGAGACACACTCGCAAGATAGACCATCAAGGTGCTTAAAGAGGCGAGTACAGACACAGATATAGACACAATACTTTTGATAAGCTTTATTGTGTATGTTATGTAGTAACATAAATAATTCAAACATGACAACTCTGTGCCTCTGGGCCAGGTAACTAACTCTCAGGGTAGCCTCCTGGTCTCCTGGCCCAGACACTCCCAGAACAAGTGCAGGTGGTTTACATTCTTAGCAGTCCTACGTCACTCACCAAGACCTTGACTAACCCATGATTCTGCACCAAATAGGTGTTATTGAACTTTGAATTTGGTATTGCCCAAAAACATTGTTAAGGTCCCAGTTGATGAATTGCAGGACTTAGTGGCATTGAAATGCGCATGTTGTGTAGTAACATAAATATTCAACTTGGCACACTGTGGCTCTGTGCCAGGGAACTAACACCCAGGGTAGCTTCCTGGTCTCCTGGCAACCGACACTCCCAGAACCAGTGCAGGTGGAAAACATTCTTAGCAGTCCTACGTCACTCACCAAGAAGCACTCATAGAGCCCGGTACTGTGTCAAGTTCTCCTGGTTTTAATTCGACCTGCTCACTAGGAGGCTCGCTTCTCCGGCTCCGCTTCCCCTCGTGCTGGTCAAGCTTCATAGACCACGGAAGTCGAGTGGATTACGTCGACCGACTGCTGCTCAGGTCGTCAAACTACCGTCTGCGGCTAGCATCACCGAGTGTCAGCTGCCTCCACAGACGCTGTCCTGTACGTCTACTCACAACAGCGCAGCTCTCTCAGCGCTTCCTGCAGTCTGGTCCCTAGGCCGTCCAGGACGACTCGCAGCTTACTCAGCGTGTCGACTGTCGGCAGGCTGCACCTTGTTGACATCTGCTGTCTCGCTGAAGAGCTATGATAACCACTGCCATCGCCTCGGGTCTAATCATTTAATCAGAGAGCCAGCCAAGTCAATATACTCTATTCCTTTTGAGGGCTGTACGTGGTGGTAAATAAGGAATGCCAGATCTTAATGTGCAGTCTCGGTCGACAGCTCGTCTTACGAGTTCACGGTGTAATGTTCCTCTGCAGTGTGTAGTGTGAACTCTGTGCTTGTCTTCTCTGCAGCTGACGGCTACATCGGGAGGTTCTACGTGTGACTCTACTCATAGACGTGTCTGCTCTCGGCTTACAGCTCTGCATTATCTGGAGGATCTACGTAAGGCTCGACGTTCTAGTGTGAACTCTGTGCTTGTCTTCTCTGCAGCTGACGGCTACCTCGGGAGGATCTACATGTGACTCTACTCTAGACCTGTCTGCTCTCGGCATACAGCTCTGCATTATCTGGAGGATCTACGTAAGGCTCGACTGCTAGACCTACGAGTGCTGCTGTAGTATTGGTGCTGCTGTGCTCTCTCACCTCGCCGGGAGGATCTACGTGTGGTTCGACTGCTAGGATTAATTCCGCAGGAGCTGTCCGCTCCAGAACATCTGGAAGGTGTTCCTCTGCAGTGTGTAGTGTGAACTCTGTGCTATTGTCTTCTGTGCAGCTGTCGGCATACATCGGGAGGATCTACGTGTGACTTCTACTCATAGACGTGTCTGATCTCGGCATACAGTTCTGCGTTATCTGCTCCTGTTAGGTGCAGTTGTGATAACTGTGCACAGCTGTCCTTTAAGTGTCCGTAATGGTCAAGACACGCAAAGGAAAACAAAGAAGGCCTGGAGTCGCTGCAGCAGTCGGGCTGCCTCCTGCAGCGCCTCCCAATCCCGGCACTGCTAGCACCAGTCCTGGTAGTCATGTGCCCCCCTCAGGCTCGGCGGCTACTCTGGATGTGGTCACCGTGCAGTCAATGACGGATATGTTTACCACCCAGATGTCGGATCTTATGTCTAGCCTGGATCAACGCTTCGTGGCGCTCGAGGCGCGCTCTGGAACTCGGCCTCGGTCCAGGTCTCCTCTGCTGACGTCCGGTCATCGCAGGCTGCACCGGGAAAACTCTCCAGTCCTGGCTCCGCAGCCAGGACCTTCAGCCCAAGTACCTGGTCACGAATCAAGAGGGTACGTGCCGCCCCCGGTCCTGCCTCCTGGCATGGCCTTGGGCGGGGTAGACGTGGGCCTTGCAACGCTCGCACCCGTCAGGCATGATGCCCCTATGACGTCCCCGTACCTGACTGCTCCCTTGGACCGGGCTTACGCGGATGTAGGACAGGAGGACAGTCACTCTGGCCTCCTGTATGGTCTTAATGCCGTGGGGGTCGCCCAGTCTAACCGCAACAGGGCTGCGCTGGAAGATCTAATGTCTTCTACCGACTCAAGTCTCCGTCCTTCGAGAGGTAAGGTCTCCCTCATGCCTAATGAATTTGTCATACGGAACGATAGAAAAACCAAAGTTGGTCTTGGGGACAGTACTTGGGCTGAATATATGGCAGCCATCTTCAGAATGTGTGGTTCCAGATACGTCCCTGTAAGTTGGGTACCGCATCTGCGCAAACACATGGATCAGCTATGTAACATGGCCACAGAGTGGGACTGGGTGATTTGCCTCACCTGGTCGGAAAGGATCTTCGCAATGATCGAAGACGGAAGATTGCCCTTTGGCTGGCTAGACATTCTGGCTATTAAAGACGTGCAACGGGATGTATGCACGGTCGGGAGCCGTGCAGCAGTCAAAAAGTCCATGGGCTTTGAGTCGCAAGGCGACTCTCGCTATAAAAGCTCGTATAGCAAAGAAGTTGATGGGTTGCCATGCACTTTGTGGAACCTTGGGAAGCAATGTGGCTTCTACTCGTCCCACGGCATACTTCCTGACCGGCACGCTCACGTGTGCGGCTGGTGCGCGGCTCAGTATAAGCGTGCCAATGGCCATAAAGAAATTGACTGCAATAACAAAAAGAAGGCGGCCCTCAGGATGGCTGACGCCGCTGCTGATAAGGGACTTGAGTCGGGTTTTCAGGCCGCGGCCTAAGCGGGACCCAGAGGTTAGATCATTGTGAACGTACTGTCCCAACTGATGGTTCTGGCTTGGGTCGCTCTCTCGTCCGTACTACTAATTCTGTTAGGCCTGTTGACACTTTCTCTAGTTCTCATTCGCCGTTTGCTGATATTATGTCTGTTTTGCCTGCACCGCTGTCTGTCAGTCCTCTTGTTCACGATGCCCCAATGGCCTGCGGTGCCACTGTATCCCGCCGACTGCCACTGCCTGACAGGCACGCCCAAGCACAGGCACCCCCCTGCAGTAGCCAAATTGCCTCTGGCTATGCGCCACCTGCTGACGTTCCATCTAACTTAAGTTTACAGTTGACTGTTCCTGGGCAAGGCCTACCCCCGCCGCAGACTGCCGACTGTCATAGCTTACCCGCCCCTCGTACCACATTAATTGGTGTACTGTCGGGGCGGCCCCCCTGCCGCCCTGTCGACTGCTTGCTTGCCCCTGCTGCCTTGCATCCGCCACTGCCTGACAGGCACGCCCGATGTGTACCGTCGGGGCGGCCCCCCTGCCGCCCTGTTACCTGCTTGCTTGCCCCTGCTGCCTTGCATCCGCCACTGCCTGACAGGCACGCCCTGCCCCAGTCGGAGTCCAGCTGTGGCCCATTAAATGCGCCACAAGCCGGGCCCCCTAACTCATGCTCCATTGTCCACACTTCATTGCCTCTGCCACTGCCTGACAGGCACGCCCTATCTCGGTCGGTGCCCAGCTGCACGAGTCGGCCATCTGGTGGCAAAGTCACGCTCACCAGCACCCGCTTGGGTGGGGGATCTGGGTGTGGGGGGATTGTTGGTGATGGCTTACTTAATGTCGACAGGCAAGGTAACAGGGCGGGGAGCGATGGGGCAGAGGAGTTCAGCCATCGGATCGCGTCCGATTCCACTGCTGTGGCTAAGGACAATAGTAGAATAAGACTTGTGACACGTACCATGTTTGTATTAACGTTAGTGTGTGAGGGTAGATTCTGGCTGGTAAGTACGATTGACCTTGAGGGCGATCTCCGTAGCGACAGGTTTGCTGCGGGTTTGTTTTGGCCCCTGCCAGGAGACTGGCGTGAGGGTTCGAGAGACGGGGCGGGGCTAGTTTTTTCCACTTCAAATGATTTGGCCGTCTTTGTGGGGAGTAGCGGTATGCCTTTGTCGCCAGATGCCCTGCTTTTCGGCCGTCACAATGACGGCCAGAAAAGCCTCTCTAATTCAATCCACGGAACGGGTCCCATGCCGGCCTGCCTGGCTGGCTTGTCCGTTGGCTCAACTCTTTCAGAGAGGTCCGGGCCCCCTTCCAGTCCCGTTATACCCGCCCTTCCCCTTGCCGCGACCACTAGTGCTAAGCCTATGTCTCCAGTTGACTACTGCTCAATTCTTTTGTCAATGTGGCCGACCGTTGTTGCTGACGCAGTTAGGCCGCGTGACGTGTCTTATATGACTTTATATTCGCAGGTCAGGCTGACTGGTCTCCCAAACTACATGTCGGCACGCCTTCCAGTGCCGTCGGGATTAAGGATCGACAACTGGCGGTTGATGCTGGAGGATTATAGTGATAAGATGTTGATCAGTTTTCTAGAGTTCGGATGGCCGGCTGATTACGTTGGACTGACACCACCAACCCCGTCTAACAAGAATCACTGCGAAGGGCCAAAGCACTTCAAGTGGATTGATCGTTTCATTGACTTAGAGCTAAGGTGTGAGGCTCTGATTGGGCCATTCGACGTTTTACCTTTCTCCCCCTGGGCACAGGTCAGCCCCATTATGACGCGGCCGAAGAAGGACTCGGAGGAGCGTCGGATCATCGTAGATTTAAGTTTTCCCAAAGGTAGGAGTGTCAACTCAGGTATCTGGAAAGGTTTTTATCAAGGTCTGCCGTTCCGCTATTCCTTGCCGAACATCTTGGACGTGGCTAGAGAGATTACTGTGCTTGGCGCGAGCTGTTTTCTGTGGTCGGCCGACTTGGCAAGGGCGTATCGTCAGTTGAGGGCATGTCCTCTGTCAGTGCCATTGTATGGGATTACCGTTCACAATCAATTCTATTTTGACGTTTCTCTCCCCTTTGGGTGTCGCACAGCGTCCCTGGCCTGTGCCCGAACAACAGAAGCTGTGGTTCACATGATGCGGGGTAAAGGGTATTGTATTTTTTGTTACCTGGATGATTTTATTGGAGTGGCGGCGACGAAGCACCTGGCGGACGAGGCGTATGCGGCCTTTCTCGAACTGTCGCGATTCCTAGGGCTGGCGCTGTCGCTGAGGAAATGCGTCCCTCCCACTAAGACACTGATCTGGCTAGGATACGAGATACTAGTAGAGTCCATGCAGATCAAGATCCCGGGGAAAAAACTGGTGGACGTTATAGCCGAGTGCCGATTGTGGCGAGTTGGGGTTAAAGTGTCTAGAAAAGATCTCCAGAGACTGGTCGGCACACTCCAATTCATTGCCAGGTGTGTCCTTCCCAGCCGCCGGTTTATGAACCGGATTCTGGATGCCCTCCGGGCTGCGCCGTTCAAAGGAAAGACAGTCGTAGGCCCTGACTTAGTACAAGATGTTCAGTGGTTTGTGGAGTACGCTGAGCGGTCTAATGGGTTAGTCCTAATTCACCCTGAGCCGGGTCGCACCTGGACAATTGAGTGTGACTCCTCGCTCCTAGGCGGTGGCGCATTCTCCCCCACTCATTACATGTCTGAAGTCTACCCTAAGGTGCTCGTGGACAGACGTTATCATATCGCGCAGCTGGAGGCGATCAACCTGGTTGCCGCCCTGAAGACTCTTGCCCCCTCAGACCCTGAAAACTACAGCATTGTGGTTAACACTGACAATATCGCTTCACAATTAGTTTTGTCTACAGGTGCCGGCCGAGACCCCATTCTATGTGCCTGCGCACGGGAACTTTGGCAATTCGCTGCTGTTATGAATTGTTCTGTGTCTATAATCCATAAGCCTGGCCACTTACTTGTGTTGGCGGATGCCTTAAGCCGACAGTTCTCAGACGCAAGAGCCCGATCCACAGCTTCCACCATGTGCCGAGACCTCCGCCTGGAACGTCGACGGTTTGATTTTAGTGCCGCCCTATTAGACCCTCGGCTGTGATCTACCCTGGGAATATCGCTAATTTCTTCTGCCACTCTATTCCCAGGGTTTCAGCCGGATCTGCGAGGGAGGATTGCAGAGTTAATGAAGGCAGGCCTAGCCCCGGGCACCTGGCGTAATAAACTACAACACATAAGGAAATATACTCAGTTTGCAGAAAGGACAAGTATGGACCCATATAAACCCTCCCAGTATGAAATAATGGCGTATACCGCGTACCTTGCAGATGATCTTAAGTCCCCGGGCGCGGTGCTTAACTACTTAAGCGGTGCGCGGACATGGGTCCAAATGATGGGTGGATCGCCAGAAAACTTCGACGCGTACCCGGTATCACTGGTCAAGCGAGGCGTTACGAGGTCAACGGCCCATGTAACAACTAGGGCGATACCCTTGACAGTATGTGACGTCGTAAATATTGTGCATTTCTTTTCCTCAGCAGGGAAGGTCGCGGAGGTACTAAAGGCTGCTTTGTTAATAGGTTATTTCTCTCTCTTGCGCCAAAGTAACATAATGCCGTCTGGGAGTCCCTATGATTCAGGGCACTGGCTGACGTGGAACGACCTCGAGCTGCTGGGCGATGACCTCATCATTACGGTGCGGTCGACCAAGACGACGTGGACCCCGGGGAAGGCGTTCCAGATTAGGATACCTCGCATTCCCTCTTCAAGCTGCTGTCCGGTGGGGGCGTGGCGGTCCTACGCTCGCCTGGGGCCCGGGCGGGCGTCGGGCCTCAGCCCCGCCTTCCTCCTGCCATCGGGGAGGCCCCTGCTGAGCGCAACTCTCACCGCGGCGATCCGTCTGGCTCTCACTGCAAGCGGGCACCCGGCTCCCGCGTTGGTGACCCTCCACAGTCTCCGACGGGGCGCTGCTCAAGCGTGCGCGGCGGCCGGAGCGACGGAGGCCGTCATCGCCCAAGCTGGTGGCTGGCGTTCCAGTTCCATTTACAACTACGTCCCTAAGGCACTCCTCTCGGCCGCCCCTTTTACACTCGCATCTATATTTGGTCGAGTGTAAAAGGGGGGGGGTTCGGTCGTCTGCGCCTCAGAGCCTGCTGTAGGTGGGGACTTAACTTTCAACTTCCGGACTTAACTTCACTGCGGGTATGTGACTATCCTGGGAATCTGAACACTCGGTACATTCAGGGTAAACGGAGCCCTGCAGGTTAGACCTCAAGTTCTGTAGCTTGTACTACTAGTCTTAAGACCATTGGAATTAACTAAGGTATCCAACCGTATCTTCGCCCCCCTGTCACATCGAATCCCTTGTTGATAGCTGCTAACTACTGCCGGTTCGACTCAATAAACCTTGGCCCACTGTACTGATGTCTTGTCGTGTTTGAATTGTGTATGTTATGTAGTAACATAAATAATTCAAACATGACAACTCTGTGCCTCTGGGCCAGGTAACTAACTCTCAGGGTAGCCTCCTGGTCTCCTGGCCCAGACACTCCCAGAACAAGTGCAGGTGGTTTACATTCTTAGCAGTCCTACGTCACTCACCAAGACCTTGACTAACCCATGATTCTGCACCAAATAGGTGTTATTGAACTTTGAATTTGGTATTGCCCAAAAACATTGTTAAGGTCCCAGTTGATGAATTGCAGGACTTAGTGGCATTGAAATGCGCATGTTGTGTAGTAACATAAATATTCAACTTGGCACACTGTGGCTCTGTGCCAGGGAACTAACACCCAGGGTAGCTTCCTGGTCTCCTGGCAACCGACACTCCCAGAACCAGTGCAGGTGGAAAACATTCTTAGCAGTCCTACGTCACTCACCAAGAAGCACTCATAGAGCCCGGTACTGTGTCAAGTTCTCCTGGTTTTACCATCCCACCCTCCCCACAAGCCTATCCTTCTACGACTTAGGTCGAGTGTAAAAGGGGGGGGGTTCGGTCGTCTGCGCCTCAGAGCCTGCTGTAGGTGGGGACTTAACTTTCAACTTCCGGACTTAACTTCACTGCGGGTATGTGACTATCCTGGGAATCTGAACACTCGGTACATTCAGGGTAAACGGAGCCCTGCAGGTTAGACCTCAAGTTCTGTAGCTTGTACTACTAGTCTTAAGACCATTGGAATTAACTAAGGTATCCAACCGTATCTTCGCCCCCCTGTCACATCGAATCCCTTGTTGATAGCTGCTAACTACTGCCGGTTCGACTCAATAAACCTTGGCCCACTGTACTGATGTCTTGTCGTGTTTGAATTAAACTGCATACAGCTATCTCGAGAGACACACTCGCAAGATAGACCATCAAGGTGCTTAAAGAGGTGGGTGTCAATACTGGACGCTATGCATCCCACTTAACGTGGGGGGCCATGGTCTCATGGCAAGTCAATTAGGAATCTCAGTGAAGAGAATCCTGGTGCATGCCGGCTGGAAGACGGCTAGATCTTTTGCAAAACATTACAACAAACAACTAGAAAGGTCAAACGGCCTGGCGACTCGCTTACTCACAAACTAAAAGATGGGTGAGAAACACAAAATTCTAATTTTGTACTGAAACATTTTATGTTAAAGAATGGTATAAAAAAAGATAAAAAATGAGATCACGTAAAGTTCTCCCTGGACTACGAGTAGCCAGAGCCGTAGTACTGAGCTAAAATAGTATAGTTATATGAGTCTTACCTAGGTACAGATGATGGATAAATATGTTGTTTTCCCGAGGTACGAGCCTCGGATAGTCGTGGGTCACGGCCCGCTCACCCTACCCTACCACGACTATGACGTTGGCTTGTGCCGAAACGAAATCATATTAGTATCCATAGAATTTTAAGATAATCTTTTATCCTATTAAGTATGTAAAAGATTGCTCGACCCGGATGTGCTTCCTTCACCCTGACCAACGACTATCCGAGGCTCGTAAATCGGGAAGACAACAGTTATCTATCATCTGTACCTAGGTAAGACTCATATAACTATACTATATATCATACACATGAAATATTATAAACATTATATACATGTCTGTCCAATGAATATACTGATACTATGATATACACGGTGCATACGCCCACACATCTCGCACACACCAACAACACACCCACATCCACATCCACATCCCACCAACCCCACTTACCTTCTCCCGTACACCAACATCACCACAAACCCACAAATCTCACACCCACACCCATTTACCCCCCCCCCCCCCACACACACACACACTCCCAATGTCATCACCGACAACACCCCTCCCCCCACCTCACCCACATCAGCCCTTCCCCTACGCCCCTTCCCCCACACCAGCCCCGCCCGTTTAGCAGTGGGGTAATGGTGTCCGTGCCTCTCACCAGGTGGCAGTGCGCGTGGCGCCCGGGGACCTGTAGACTACACTACTAGGCCAACTACCAGTACTAGTAGTAGTACTATCCTGCATTTGCGGCAGTAACCGGCCTCTGAGAGCCGTCCCGGAAGTGACCTCCTCACCCCGCCCTGCTCCCTGCCTGGAGGCCGTGCTGCTCTCCCGGAACTTCCGGTGTGACGTCATCAAGCCCGGCTTGGCCACTCAATCCTCCTAAAGCGGGGAAACTCCGGAACAACGATGCTTGCGATTGGCCTAAATAAAAAAAGAGTCAATTATTCATTTCAAATTTATCAGGACTCCAAAGTAGAAAAATAATTATATTGACACGAGGATTTATGTATATTGACACGAGGATTTATGTTGTTTTACTACCTACATTATTATTCTTTCTAAACGATATTGTATGTAGCAATTGACGCTATATATAGTGGGGTTATAGGTTTGTATGGTATATGGTAGTGTGGTGGGGACCCGCTAAAGGCGCCACCAGTCACGACCAATGAATAATTTACCTGTGTCCTGTAGCAAAACCCCATTTGAGATGAACACATTTCGTACAAAGGAAACTTGTTTGCACACGGTAGTGGAGCGGGAATCACAGCAGCCACTCAACACTGGCACACCACCACGTCACCACACCACAAATGGCAAACCTCTTGACATCGCACACCCTGGGGTTTGCGATTTCCTAGGAAATCACAACTCCCCCCCCCCCCTGGAAATGGCGAACCCCCCATGTTTCGTAGCATTTATCACCCCAAGCATGGCAGCTATATGTTTGATTTTGAACTTCTACCAGATCTGGGGGATAAAATGGATTCAAGGAGGATCAAGATGGATTAATCCTAATGAAAACATCTTTGTGACAGTCCAGTTCGTAATTCCGACTGCACATGTGCTGAAAACGGTAGCCTGGTTCCCTGGTCTTTATTCATGTCATGTAGGATAATGATACAGCTAGTTTTACTGGCTTTTCTTAATGATAGTGTCTAGTATCTGTGACAAAAATTGACCTGTTCCCCTATCCTTCTTGTAAGTGATCGCAGTGGATATGGCCCTTGCTGAGAAAGGCATGAAATTAAAAATAATCAATTAATCCATCTCGTGAGGTATCCCCCTTATATAAAAATAAATGTGGCTTAATCATGCTTATATAAATACAATTTTCACAATAGATCAGTTCGTAATTCCAGCATCACGTTGCATTGCGGGAATTTTAAAAGCAAAACAAACCTGCACGAAGCACATGTGCTTGCTTTAAGACTGCCAAATATGGGGGGTTTGCGATGTCCAGGGGGGATATGTGATTTCCTAGGAAATTGCAAACCTTGCATGCTCATATATGGTATGGGGGTTTGCGATTTCCTAGGAAATCACAAGTGGGGGTTTGCGATTTAGAGGGTTTGCAATGTCCTTCTACACCGGTACATTTACATACAGGCTTATGTGACCTTTTGTCAACAACATAATTATTTTCCGACATATCAAGTATAATCGTTGGGTGTTGGGGTTTTATGTCCTGGCAAAATCTAAGGTCATATCAGGACGGGTACTGACTTGTGACAGTGTGCACTCATGGTGACTTTATAGTGCTGCCACCAGGCCACAAGCACCATGACATAATATCCCACTCAGTCACATTATCCTGACATTTAGCCAACCAGTCCTTGCCCTATCCTAATAATGCCGAAAGCCTGGCTAGGAAGTGATAAGTATACATTTTTAAGTCATTGGTTTAACTCGACCAGGGTCCGAACCCATGGTTTCGAATTCCACGATCTACCAAAACGGGAGATGGACGCTCAACTCATTCGGCCATCCCGTCTGGTCCCGACTTATTCAGTATAATTGAATACTATCAATTGTTGTCATCTGACAGATAAATATTATATTTTAATTGTTAGTTTTGTATTCGGACATAACAAGTTAATTCATTAAGAGAACTTCCTCAAAACAGTTGCCTAGAATTGCCAAAGGTCCACGTTTACCTATATTTCGATAGAATTAATTCATTTTCAAATAGGATAGTATTAAGCTCAATCATGTAACCTAAGGATGGTAAAGCATTGAAAGGCATAGTCACAGTAAAACCTCTCTAAATCGACCGACCTTGGGACCAAATTTAAGTGGTCCATTTAGGGAGGTGGTCGGTGTAGGGGGTTAGAATATGGTTACAACGGTAGTGTTGAGACCTAAATAAAGCGATCGATATAGGGGAGTTGTCGATCTGTGGGGGTGGTCGGTTAGAGAGGTTTTACTGTATTTGAAAAGGAATTAAGAATACAAAGATGCACATGTATCAGGAATTGAATTAATCATTTACGCAGCACCACACATCTACATTAGATAAATACTGAGTTTATGTAGATATACCGTGAGAATTCCAGTGCGCGAGTGACAGTATTCGCGGCACTGGTAGCGGTGGGGGGTGGTGGCGCCACCTGTCCCACCATGAAAAGGGGGTCACCCATAAAGTAGTACACAGCATATGGGTGATCATATCGGGAATCTTCCCTTACACGCCTTTATACTCACATAACAATTATACATCACATATATACACACATATATATATAGATATGTGCGTATAGAGAGAGCAGTGCATTCGTGCAGTTTAGGTATTAAATATTCATATTCCAGGGCCAGGCAGCATCTTTTCTTTTTGTTGTTGAAGTAATCTTCCCCTCTAAATAACATTTACTAACCATCAAAACACTGGTCTTCCAGCTCTGATGACAAACATTGCATTGTAAATAATAGGTATAGCAATATAATTAGAAAGCTTTAATAAAACTGAGTACAAAACATGAATATGAATTGAATAAGCCAAGAGTGATTGTTTTTAAAGGCTGGTGTAGCAGGTGAGAATAGGAGCTATTTTTAGACCAGCATGTTGGTGGTTAAGCCCCCAGTCACACCTACCCGGACCGGCCCCGGATTTTTAGCCGGACCACCCCCGGACCAGTCGCCCGGACTGTGCCGGACAGCCCCGGATAAAATCGCTATTTTGGTCGTTTTTGGCCTCGGGGTCACATGTACCCGGACGAGCCACAGACTAAAAGCCCAGATCACCCCGGATGAGCCCCAGACAACCCCCAGACTACCCGGATTAGCCTCAGACAACCCCCGGACGAGCCCCAGACAACCCCCGGATGATAATGTGAAATGCGGGACTCATCCTGGGGTAGTCTGTGAGTAATACGTGGTCATCCGTGGCTATCCGTGGCGATCCATGGTTAATCTGTGGTTATCTGGCATGTCCGGGTCTTATCCGGGCAGTCCGGGAGTGGTCCGTGGCTACGTCGGGACTAGTCCGGACAAGTCCGGGCTGGTCCGGGTTAAACCGTGCCTAACCCATGGCTCATCCAGGGCGAAACAGCCCCGGACTGGCCTGGACTGGCCCGGATGCGGCACGGACTACTCCCGGTCCACCCGTGGACTACCGGACCACCCCTGGATTACCCCCGGATCATCCCGGACGATGCCAGATCGAGCCCGGATCGCAAAATGCCCCGGACCGCCCCGGATGTTTTAAGCATTTAAAAACATCCAGGGCTGATCCCGGACGAGGCTGGACCAGTCACAGATCATGCCGGATCATGCCGGATCACCAAGGACCAGCCACAGATGAGCCACGGATCACCCCGGATGGCCACGGACCACGCCGGGTCACGGTCCGGGGCTCGTCTGGCCCCTGATCCGGGTAGGTGTGACTGGGGCTTTAGAGGGTGTGTGTCGGGGGGGGGGGTTAGGGGGTTAGGGGGGTAGGGGGTAGGGGGGTAAGGGGGGTAGGGGGGTAGGGGGGTAGGGGGAGGGGTAGTTGGACATTTTTGAGAAGTCATACATGGTTAAAAGGGTGGCTGTGGTGGTTTGCTGTGTGGGTCTTTGCAGTTGAAATGGTCGTGATGGTATTCTTAGGCCAGGCCTATATAAGTGACGTAAGTAGGCTCACATTGATTAATTAACTCCCTCAGTATAGGATCAAAACTGACATCAGCAAGATGCACCTTGGCAGATTTACATCAGCGCCATGCTGTGTGAGGCTTCTAAGTAAGCGCAGAACCATCAGCGTTTTCCAAGCGATTTAAACAATAAGGGGAAAGGAGAAAGAAATAAGCAAAAAATACCCCAATAAAGAATATATCAATATAGCCATCACCTACAGGGCCTGTTCCACTGACCCACTGAGACAATGCATGCACAACTGTGGTGGGTGCTGATGCAAGTATACCTCACGCACGCACAACGCTAACATGCATAGCGTGCATACACACATGCACAGCACCCAACGCTCACACGCATAACTTTCACACGATCAATGCTCACATGCATAGCGTTCACATGCACATGCACAACACTCACACGCATAGCGTTCACATAAACAATGCTCACACCTATAGCTTTCACAATCACAACGTTCACATGCATAGTGTTCACACACAAATGCACAACACTCACACACACATAGCGTTCACACACACAAACAATGCCCACATGCATAGCATTCACACAAACAATGCTCACACCTATAGGGTTCACACGCACATGCACAACGCTCACACGCATAGTGTTCACACGCACATGCACAACACTCACACATGCATAGCGTTCATACACACGCACAACGCTCACACACATAGCTTTCACACACACATACACATACACACATAACACTCAAGCACATAGCATTCAGTGCACATAATGCTCACACATGTAACGTTCACATGCTCATGCACAACGCTCACACACATAGTGTTCACACGCACAATGCTGACACACATAGCGTTAACGCACACATGCACAATGCACACACGCATAACGTTCACGCGCACACGCACAGCGTTCACACGCACACGCACGGGCCTCGGTAAGCTTTTATTTCGACACCCACCGCGCCTTACTTGCCGCGTTATGAGATCCGGCTCTGCTTCCCCTACTCCACCCGACATCCTGTGTGCTCCACGCCGAACTGGTGGTATCAGCCATTCCCCCCTCCCTCCCTCCCTCCCTCCCACCCACCCAGCCCGTGAGTAGTACCCGCGCACCACACCCACACCGCGCCAACAAAACCCCGCCCCGACTTCCTTATGCTCGTTCCTGTTGCGCCGCATGTAAACAAACGCCGACCACGTGGTCTCCGGGTCGCTTGTTTAACCAGCGTTGGTTTCCCGGCGGCGTACGCCCCGCTTCCAGATGCAGGGTCCCGGGCCCGCGGGGTGGGGGTGGGGGGGAGGCTGCAACAATGGCCCGGGCAGCGCGGCTATTCTCCGCCCTGATTGGCCATAATTGCCAGGCTAACCTTTTCATTGGCTCGCCTCATTACATTATGGGCAAACATGACTCAGGTATAAATATTACTCGGTGCCGATGAATCGCAATCAGTCAGGCTTTAGGGCTTAGTGAGCTCTGACCCGACGAGGTGTCCTGGGAGCTGCTCGTGTATCTATATATATATATATATCTGTGTATGTATATATACATCTATATCCGGGCCGTGACGCTCGGGGAACCGGCCTGGGGCAGACAGACGGAGCGGGGACTGGTGGTGACGGACGCGGCGACGGCCAGTTGTCAACCGCACCCGGACGAACACACCCGGGGACAGGCGCGGGGCAGGACGCGCGGGGACCGACACCACCGTGCCACAACAACTACAACCACCTCCACAACTACTACTACTACTACTACTCTCCAGCCACTCGACCACCTGCAGTAGGACAGAGGCATCGCGGTTTTAAGAACCCACAAGAAGAGCCATGTTTATCGGGACTTGCCTGATCTGACTGGGCCATCTGGCAGACTGACTGACTTGACTGATGATATAAGCGACTCGTGCATATAAGACGGTGTCCGGAACCGTGTGTCGTATGCGTGCGTGCGTGCGTATAGCCAGTGTCGGTCTGTGTCCCTTGACGTTGTTCGCACACACATACACACCACACACACCACACACACCACACACACCACACACACCACACACACCACACACCACCTTACACAGACACCGATTTTCCTCCCAGGTCCAATTGAAGCCCTCCTTGCCCCGGCTGTTCCTGTTGCTGCTTCCCCCCTCCGGCTGCTGCTGCTGGGTCTACTCACTACTGCCCACTGGAGGGAGGCATTCCATCCCCATCCCGGGGTGTGCGCTATTTGATCCCGCAGACCGGCGTGTCAACACCCACCCAACCACCCGGACACTCTCAACTCCACCACGGAAGCCGTCCCTCTCCCCTCTCTCCTTCTCCCCGGCCCTTCCCTCGCACTCACGCCCGGCTCCACTCGGGCAGGCGCCGGGGCCGCACCCCGCACCCGGCCGGCGCCGTCCCCCCGGCGACACACCACGCTGTGCCCGACAGACACGGGCCCGCCACTTGAGGCCATACACTGGAGGACGGGCTCACGCTGGTGAAACCGTTGACATGGCGTTGCTAAGCTACAGATTGCCAGGTTTGGACTTTGATTGATAGATTGATGTTTGCGTCTCATTGAGACTTAGGCGAACACTGTTACATAGGAGAGGACACGCCGTCTGCAAACCCTCATCTCAACTACTACTTACTGCTGCTACTTACTACTACTGCTACGTACTACTACTTACTACGAGTACTTACTACTACTGACTGCTGATACCTACTACTACAACTACTTACTACTACTGCTACTTACTACTAATTACTACTACTACTTACTACTACTGACTGTTCATACCTACTACTACAACTACTTACTACTACTGCCTGCTGATACCTACTACTACTACTACAACTACTTACTACTACTGCTACTTACTACTACAACTACTACTACAACTACTTGCTACTACTGACTGCTGATACCTACTACTACTACAACTACTTACTACTACTGCTACTTACTACTACAACTACTACTACAACTACTTGCTACTACTGACTGCTGATACCTACTACTACTACAACTACTTACTACTACTGCGTACTACTTACTGCTCTTGCCATTGCCAAGACTCATCGACACCAAGTGTAGAACAATTAATTACAAATCTTGTAGGTTTTGACGTTCATGAGCCTCTACACCCCCACACTGAAGTAGATCTATTCATCTGAACTTAGTGACACTCCCCACCGACCCGCCACCACACACATACACGTGTACACACATACACGTGTACACTCATACATATACACATACACAAACACGTGCACACACAAGGTGAACCCTGTGCCCCACGCTATACCCATCGTCAGGGGGATAGCTTGCCCAGCGCCGGGTCCAGCGGCGGCAACAGGCCGGTCTCCCCCCGGCCGGCGGCGGCAACGACAGGCCGGTGTCTCACCCGGCACGGCGGGGGTGACAGGCGGGCGGGCGGCGGGCAGGAGGCGCGGCGCCGGGCCGGCAGTGAGCGGCCACGGGCGGCGACATGCAGGGCGGGCTCAAGACGTCCCCCGACTACTATAGGGCGGCCTGCACATTCGGCAGCCTACCAGGCATGATGTTCAGTGGTGAGTGTGGTTCACTGATATTAATTAGCACATTGAATTTAATGTCATTAGTATGTGATGTCCATCTTAATGTCACGCCTACCTCGATTTCCGGATCAATTTACTATAACATTTCGTTCATAATTATATTGGGTAACCTCACAATTTCCATCAAGTTGTTGTTCTTGTAGTAACCATATTTCTTTTCTTTAAAAGAATAGAGAAATGTAATCTGATAAATAAACTTTGTTCTGTTCATTGATTTGAATTAGCAATGCCTTAACATTATTTATTGTGTGCCCCCCCCCCCCCGGCCCCCCAGTACACCTAACTCCCTGGTGTATGGCATTATATTGCTTAATATATATATTAATATATACAATTATTTCAAATATAAGATTGAATAGCCTTAAACGTGCCATAATCCCCATTCAATTACCTACACATGTACACCCTTTTCCCTGTGCATTTTTTCTTATAATATAGAAAGAAGGATATTGCCCAGTAGCCAATGTTTGGCATTGTTTTACTTTATAGTTAAAGCTGCATAATCCGATGAAATCATCAAATTTTCAAAACCAAAACAATGATCTAAATTTGATTCTACATATCTAGCTTAGATACTGATGCACTTATTAAGCATTTGTCGCCACACAGAAGGGAATAGTGAGGCAATTGAATAAATCATGTTACTGCAGAATGCTATGGCGTCAGAGTTTTGGCAAGCTTGCCAAAATTAATTTTGCATGGTTGCACTTCAAATATCTCAAAGGTTAGACACTTAAAATAAAAGTTCCTTCAAGCTAAAGTAAGGTATATTATAACGATCAACCTAATGTATTTATCTCAGACAATTTCTTAAACTCGAAACCATCGGACTATGCAGCTTTAATTACCGCCTTGAGACGTGAGAGGTTTATGATACAGACAGCGTTATACACAGTGCGAGCGGTGGTACCGACTATTTCACCGCCTGAGGCACATGTCGTCATTTCCGGTCATTGACCTATTTAAATTAACCGGAACCAGATGTATGTGCTGCTGTAGAATAGCAACAGTAATAGTCTCAATGTCAAGGTCATAGCAGATCAAAAGCACAAAGTCAAAATACGACTGGTGTTGTGATTCATATTCATTCTGAGGTTTAAAGCCGCATAGTCCGATGGAACATCAAATTGTCCAAACCAAAGCAAATATTTATATTTGTTTATGCATATCTAACTTAGATACTGATGCACTTATTAAGCATTTGTTGCCGCATAGAAGGGAAAACTGGGTCAATTTAATAGAACCTCTTACTGCAGAAGCCTGTGGTATCAGAGTGTTGGCATGCTTGCCAAAATTAATGTTATATGTTTAAGTTATTTTTAATTGTGGTGAGGTAGAATATTTAATAATAATATATTTATCAATTTAATATATTTATCTCAGAAAAATGGCAGAAACTGAAAATCATCGGACTATGCAACTTTAATTAATAGTTATCCTTATATGTTTTATTTAGCATCCAAGAATAGCAAGTTAAATGTCAACAAACAGTCTAAAACTATGTCATTTCCAATTATATAGGACAATTATTAAAGCGAATCTAGGTCTATTAAGCAGGAAATGTGTTGACTATCACAAAGTGCTGTAGATTGCATCTGGCATTTGAGGGTATTGGAATTAGAGCGATCTAAGCCTATTAAACACACATAATTTGGTCTTTGGCAGAGATTGCTCAGGGGGGGCCATCCTACGGTGGTAGGAATGTGCCATAGATAATTATATAGCGGAATTAATAGAGAGATGGCAGCCCTATTTTAACAGTAAACTGTGGTTGGTTGGTTGTTAGAGCTTTACGTCCTGGCAACAGCTAAGGTCATATCAGGACCAGTAAAGTATACATACCATGACATAAAGTGTTGTTGATTAACTCCAGTATTTGTAAGTAGAGAGACTATTAAAGCAAACCTAGGCATTTTCAAAAGAAAAAGAAAAGGAACAGAAATATATATATTTACATATGAATATATGTATATATATATATTTCTTTTATATATACACACACACACATATATATATATATATATATATATATATACAGATAACACCTTAAGTAAGTAATGCATTAGTTAGGCATATATAGGCCTCGTAAACAGGTTGCTTGGTTGGTTGTTGAGGTTTTACGTCCTGGCAACATCTAAGGTCATATCTGGATGGAGTAAGCAGGCAGACACCTACTGTAACATGTGCGGCTGCAGGGTAACCCCAGGGTTAGGGTTAGGCACGTTAACGCGGGGAGATAACTTAGGTAAAGCTAGACCTATTAAATAGGAGAGATCACTATAGGTTCACACAATGCACTGCTAAACCTACCCGATGGAGGGAAGTAAATAGGGCGATGCTGGGTCTATTTATACTGTACATGGTAGCCGAATCGGTAGAGCGCAGGCTTCCCGTCTGGAAGGTCGGGAGTTTGAATCCCGGTCGAGTCAAACTAATAACTTAAAACATTGATACTTGTCACTTCCTAGCCTGGTGCTTGGCATAAATAGGATAGGGCAAGGACTGGTCAGGATAATGTGACTGAGTTGAATATCGGCTCATGGTGCTGGCGGCCTGATTTCCCAATGGGGCAGCACTATAAAGTCACCATGAGTGCGTACTGTCACAAGTGGGTACCCGTCCTGATATCACCTTAGATGTTGCCAGGATGTATAACTCCAACAATCAACCAACTAAACCGGCAAGTGTGCATTGCAGCATACCCTGCTGTAGATTAACCCTGGTGCTGGTATAAGCAGGCGGTGGGAGGGGAGAGGGAGGATGGTGGGGAGGGGAGGGGTGGGGAGAGGAGGGGGAGAGGAGGGTGGCGAGAGGAGGGGTTGGGAGAGGAGGGGAGGGAGGGGGGGGGGGGGGGGGAGAGGGGGGGGGAGGGGGGGGGGGGGGAGGGAGGGGTGGGGGAGGGGTGGGGGGGGGGGAGGGGGGGGGGGGGAGGGGGGGGGAGGGTGGGGGGGAGGGGGGGGGAGGGGGGGTGGGGAGGAGGGGGGGGGGGAGGAGGGGGTGGGGGAGGGGGGGGGGGGGGGGGGAGGGGGGGGAGGGAGGGGTGGGGAGGGAGGGGGGGGAGGGGGGAGGGGGGAGGGGGGGGGAGAGGGGGGGGGGGGGGGGGAGGGGAGGGGGGGGGGGGGGAGAGGGGGGGTGGGGGGGGGGGGGGAGGGGGGGGGGGGGAGAGGGGGGGTGGGGGGGGGGGGGGGAGGGGGGGGGGAGGGGAGGGGGGGGAGGGGGGGGGGGGAGGGGGGGGGGGGGGAGGGGGGGGGGGGGGGGGGAGGGGTGGGGGGGGGAGGGGGGGGGGGGGAGGGGAGGGGGGGGGGGGGGAGGGGGGGGAGGGGGGGGGGAGGGGGGGGTGGGGAGAGGAGGGGGTGGGGAGAGGGGGTGGGGAGAGGAGGGGGTGAGGAGGGGTGGGGAGAGGGGGGGGGAGAGGGGGGAGAAGGGGTTGGGAGAGGAGGGGGTGGGGGAGTGTGGAGAGAGGGTGGGAGAGGAGGGTTGGGAGGATGAGGGGTGTGGAGGGGTGTGGAGAGAGTGTTGGAGAGGATGGGTGGGGAGAGGAGGGTGGGGGAGGAGGGGTGGGAGAGGAGGTGGTGGGGAGAGGAGGGGTGAGGGTGGGAGCGGTGGGTTGGGAGAGGAGGGGTGGGGAGAGGAGGGGTGAGGAGGGGTGAGGAGAGAAGGGTGTGGAGAGGAGGGGTGTGGAGAGGAGGGGTGGGGAGAGGAGGGGTGAGGAGAGAAGGGTGTGGAGAGGAGGGGTGTGGAGAGGAGGGGTGGGGAGAGGAGGGGTGGTGGAGGTGGGGGGGGGGGGTGCGGTGGTGGTGCATAAGGCCGTCCCTGAGAGGACGCAATCCCGAGTGTTTGAACAAGGGCTGGGTTGAAACTGTCCAAGTGCAGGAACAAGGCTCGACTGTTATGACACGTGTGTGGCTTCCCACTCCGGGTTCCATTCGCAACCAACAATAGGATCTGACCCCAATAGAAGCTGCTCCCACTTCCGCTAAGCGCTTACGTTGTGCTCGATGGGACTATCTATTTGTGGTAAGCGTGAACTGTATGATGGAATAGTGGCATATTTATTTGGTGCAGGAGGGGCACCGACCTAAATGAAGGGAGTGATAGGATGTAGTGATTTACTTAAATATATCTTGTATTTTAAATATATCACATATTAAGACCATATGAGCCTGTCTCAAAAGGTGATAACTCTTTTTTTGTGTGTCAACGTAACGATTGACACAAAATAGCACAGAAACGGTTACACTGAAAACACAAGGACATTTGCTTCAAATCAATATGTATTCTAATGGGATTATGAAACACCATAAATCAGTTTATCCTGAGCAAATGCATAAACAGATAGTATGTTGATCGTTACAATGGACAAAGTTTTGTCCCAAATTACTTAGCACCTTTTGAGACAGTCTCATATGTTATATATTGTTATATATGTATTATGTTATATGTTATATATTATATTTAGCATATAATATAAAATATATATCATATAATAGTAAGCATTGTTTATTTATTATGTTATATAATACATGTTATGTTGCATATAACATTACATATAGAATGTCGGGGGGAGGGGGGGGGGGTGCATGCCGTCCGTGCAGCACGACGGCACAAAGCTATGCGTATCTGAATCACGAGTTTATAATTACGCGAGCCCGGAGCGTTTAAATCACGCAGCAAATCACGCAGCAAATCTCGCAGATAATCACGCAAATAATCACGCAGCAAATCACGCAGCAAATCTCGCAGATAATCCCGCAGCAAATCACACAGCAAATCACGCAGCAAATATCGCAGATAATCACGCAAATAATCACGCAGCAAATCACGCAGCAAATCACACAGCAAATCTCGCAGATAATCACGCAGCAAATCACACAGCAAATCACGCAGCAGATAATCACGCAAATAATCACGCAGCAAATCACGCAGCAAATCACACAGCAAATCACGCAGCAAATATCGCAGATAATCACGCAGCAAAATTGCAGTAAATCACGCAGAAAATCACGCAGCAAATAAATCACGCAGCAAATCACATAGCATATCATGTTTTTTTTTGTTTTTTTCACGCAGCAAATTATGCAGCAAATCACGCAAAGGAGGCGCGCGCATCCAGGCCTATTTAAATATCAATACGGACATGGACACCGGGCATTGATTTACATAGACGCGTATAGCCATACGTGGGTGGTGCTCGTGTGATTTGATTTTGCCACGGAACACGGCTCTGGTCTACGAGTCAGTGTACATTAATTATATTTATAATAATAATAATAATAATAATAATAAATGATAATAATAATACTATTAACAACGGTAATGGACGGAATGGCTGACTGGATAGGGACGAGAGGTCGTGAGTTGTATCAATGATCTGTCCTGATGTGACCTTAGATGTTGCCAGGACCTAAAACTCCAACAACTAACCATGTATCCATGACTAAGTCAAACCACGAACTTACAAAAATTCATGCCTCGCCGAGTGTTCAATATTGCTAGGATAGGATAAAGACTCGTTGGTTCAGTGTCAGAATAATATGACTGAGTAGGAAATTTTCGATATGGCACCGGCTGCATACTATTCTCAGTGGGCCACCGTCCTGTTATGTTAGATGTTGCCAGGACGTAAAACTCCAAAAACCAACCAACCTCAGTGGGCCATCGGTTGGCGTTGTGTAACAAGCATCCATATGGGCAGCACTATAAAGCCTTCATGAGCGCGTGCTGTGTGTCACGAATCAGTTCCCCCCTCCGTGATTTAACCGCAGCTGTTGCTAGGACGTAAAACCCCCTTAGATGACTGACTCGGGTTAATATTGCCTTCTCCATATCGCCATCTCATGTGCTACTTAGAGTCAATCAGCTGTAAGCAGTATAGAACAAAATGCACCAGTCGCAGGCGCCTCTAGCGGCGGTACTCCAGCAGGCCGAGGCGCATTCCCGCCAAATGGCTCAAAGGGAAAGGGCAGAGAAGCATGATCTCATATTTGCCATATAAGAAGAGACACTCCCTAGAACTAGAAACAACTGTACAGCACCATACCGCGCGCGCATATATATATATATATATATAAATATATATATATATATATAGACATATATATAGACATATAGATGTTGCATGCACAAGAGAAGAAAACTAGTTCGTTGATGACGTCACTGGTGGCGATGTGCTTGTGAAACTTCGCGGTATCAACGCCAGGGGGCGTTTATCATCAATACGGGCGTGGGTGAAGCACCTATCCACACTGGCAATACACGGGAGGCAGTTGGCACTTGCCTGAGTTCAGGGGTGCCCATGGTAACACTAACAGGAAGCAGGCAGCGCGTGGTGAGAAATTATATATATATATATATGATAGGACATTTGTTATATGAGTGCAGCAGTTGTCTGGATATAGAGTTATATGTTGAAGACAGGTACTATTGAATACACAGAATGAAATTATATATATATATATATATATATATATATATATATATGATAGAACATTTGTTATATGAGTGCAGCAGTTGTCTGGATATAGAGTTATATGTTGAAGACAGGTACTATTGAATACACAGTATGAAATTATATATATATATCAAATATATATTTATATTTGATATATATATATATAATTTCTTACTGTGTATTCAATACACAAATATATATATATATATAATTTCTCACCACATTAAGTATATATACACATAGTACATATATATAGTACATATACAAAGTACCTGCCTTCAACGGATAACTCTATATCTAGACCAATGTTGCACTGATATAACAGGTGTCCTATTATCGGGGGAGCAGCGAAATGAGACAAATCACGGGTGTCGCTGAAGAAAGGTACTATTACTGTGTATATACATATACACATATATATATATATATATATGTATATATATATATGTCTATGCATATATCTTTTCTTTGTATTAAATTTTGACATGGTATATTTAAGTAAGGAAGATGACATGGCAATTTAAAATGACAAAATGAGATGGTTTTGAATTTATGACATATTGTATTTGAGATAAATCTATTAAAGCTGCACAGTCCGATGAAGCTTAACCTTTTCAAAACCAAAACAAGTATCTCAATTTGATTCTAGACATCTACCTTAAATACTAATGCACTTGTTAAACATTTGTCACCACATAGAAGGGAGTACTGAGGCAATTTAATAGAACCCATTACTGCAGAAACCTATGGTGTCAGAGTTTTGGCAAGCTTGCCAAAACTAATTTTGCTTGTTTGCACTTCAAATATCTCAAAAGTTATCTATTTAAAATAAAAGTTACTTCAAATGAAAGTAGGGTACATTATAACGATCACGCTAATATGGTTATCTCAGAAAATGACAGAAACTCAAAACCTATCGGACTATACAACTTTAAGTTCACCGTTATAATATACCTTACTTTTGTTTGAAGTTGCATTTACGTTTAAGGGGTTTTCTTTGGATATATTTAAAGTGAAGCCACGTGAAATGAGCTTCGAACCCACGCCAAATGTTGGACAGCACGGGCTTCAGCAGTAACAGGTTCTATTAAATTGACTTCAGCTTCCTCTCAGTAGCTAAGGTGGTTGTGTAGGATCAAATGATAGTTTATTGAATTTGGTGCTTTCTTTGGAAGCTGCAGCTCTAACAGTAACAGCCTTCCTCGTACATGATGTCCTTAGATGTTGCCAGGACGTAAAACTCCAACAACCAACCAACCATCGTACACGCAGGTAACGAGCGCAGTCCTTCCGGCCGGGAGTCTAAACTGCATCCATTTCAGAGCGCATGTTCTAGTGACCCAGTCACTGGTTGTATGCGATCGATTTGCCGACTACTATGAAATCGATGTTGTTTACCGACAGGAGGCGCGCCGCGAGGTGAGGGTTTACATCCCGTTTGAGGGCCACTGGCACATTCGATTATATCCCAAAGAAATCTGTTTATTTCTTTCATTTATTAAAAAAAAGAAAAATTAAATTAAAAGAAATTGAGACTAAATTATTATTTGTGTGTTATTTGCAGACCCATCTCCGTATAGCAAATCGGCGTGGACGCCCCAACACAGCCCGCAGCCGCAGGGTGAGTGCCGACCGCGCTTTTACGACGTCTTTACGATGAGGTTTACGATGGGGTTTACGATGGGGAGAGTGGCGTGTGGACGGACGAGTTCTGTCATGCGGCCGGGACAATGCCACGGGAGGACCGACTCAATGGGGGCACGTGACCCCCACCCCCACCCCCACCCCCACCCCCAAATCCCCCACTCACCCACCCCCACCCACCCCAACTCAGCCAACCACTCACCTACCCACCCCACTCACTCACCCACCCACCCACTCACCCATCCCTACCCACCCCAACTCACTCCATCCACCCCAACCCACCACTCAACCACCCTACCCACCCCTACTGACCACCCCCACCATCCACCCACCACTCCCTCCACACGCACACTCACACCCATCTACCACACCTACCTACAACACACACACATTTGATTAAAAAGAAAGCAAAGTGCAACATGGAAATAGTACACGACCCCCACTTACCCACCCCTACCCACCCACTCACCCACCCACTCACCCACTCACCGCCACTCAGGCCCACTCACCCACCCACCCCACCCACGCACTCCTACCCACCCACCCACCCACCACTCACCCCTCAGCCCACTCCCCACTCACCACTCATTCACCCATCCACCCACTCACCCACCTACCCACTCCTACCCACCCACTCACCCACCCACTCACCCACTCACTCAGCCCACTCACCCACTCACTCACCTACCCACTCCTACCCATCCACTCATTCACCCACCCACTCAATCACCCACTCACCCATCCATCTCCACCCACCACTCTCTCCACACACACAACCACACCTATGTATCAACACACACACTTTTTACTCAAAAGGAAAAACAAATTAAAGGCCCTGTCACATTACGGCGTATGGCGTTAGCGTATGCCGGCGTATGCGGTTTTTGACCCATACACCATCATACGCCGTCATACGCCATCATACGCTACGCACGAGGTCCCAGCGGCATCTGAAGCGTATGCCTAACCTATGCCTAACCTATGCCTAACCTATGCCTAACCTATGCCTAACCTACCCCTAGCCTATGGCGGCGTATTCAAAGCATATCCCGACCTATGCGCAGCGTACTGTGATGAGGTTTGACGGTTGTGATTGACAAGTTCAGCGTACGCCCAACCTATGCATAACCTATGTCAGTGTACGCATAGCGTACATCGAGCGTATGAGCAGCATATGAGCAGCGTATGAGCCATATGCCGCCATACGCCAAACATTTTTGAGCATGCTCAAAAAAAATTTGTATGGACGCGCGTATGATGGCGTATGACGGCGTATGACGGCATATGCCGGCGTATGCGTAGCGTATGCGTAGCGTATGCGAAGCGTATGATGGCGTATGGGTCGAAAATCCATACGCTAACGCCATACGCCGTAGTGTGACACCACTTTTACAGAACGTTGGGGGTACGCAAGAGACACCCGGCGGGTGTCAATCCAGCATACACCCAACCTATGCCGACGTACACCTAACCTATGCGTAACCTATGCCGGCTTATGCATAGCATACGCCTAGCGTATGAGCAGCGTATGATCCATACACTGCCATACGCTGAAAATTTTGAGCAAGGAAACAGGCTTGTTGGAGGATCGTCATATGACGGCGTATGACGGCGTATGATGGCATATGCATAGCGTATGCATATCGTATGGCGGCGTATACCAATGTGTATGACGTAACGCGCTTACATCGCCGTACGCTCCCGCAAAAAACCCTAATGTGACAGCCCCTTAAAGAAGAAAAAAAGTGCAACATGGAAATAATACACGCCCCCCCCATGAAAAGCACTCCCCAGAAACTGTCACTGTTACTGTCAATTGATAACTGTTATGATTGGATGTCACTGTTATTTGTCAGTGGGCCTATTGAGTGTATCTGCCACAGTGTACAATGACAAGAATACAGCTGGCGACACTGTTTCACGGATGATGGTGTTACTATATCATCCATGATATGAGGATGTAGTGAATGCAATGATGAGACTGATATAGGTTTGGATAGGCTCTAATATTTATACTCACATAATGCATTACATGTGTTGTAAACACTTGATATATATATATATATATATATATATATATATATGGATAGTGATAAACCCTTTATCGCGTGTAATAATGCCTGTAGTGTCTGGCACCCCCCCCCCCTGTCCGGCTGGGGGGGTGGGACTCCCGATCATGCACCGCGCCGCCTCCTGCCCGGGGCCTAGCCTCCACTTGCTCGGAGGAATTACTCCCAACTCATATCGCATACTCGTCTCTATCTAGTTATACATTATCTTCAGTCTATACATGTTAACATAAGAATTATTATTATATATATATATATAGAAAGATAACAATCATTAACAACAAAACTAGCACCAAACTAAGAAGAGAAAGCACCAGACAAGAAAAATAGATAACATATTAGATATATCAGTAATATTGGATATATCAGTTATATCAGACATATTAGATATATCAGTTATATTGGATATATTAGTTATATCAGACATATTAAATCATCATCATGCTGTCGGTCGCGATGCGACAAAGACTGCTTTCATTACTTGACTGTCGCTGCGCAGCACGGTCCTTGGTAACCCGGGCGACGACCGAGCCGGTATGGTGTTTTGTGCAGTTGTACATTTCATGAAAGCTGCCTGCAAAAGTGTTGAAGTGCTGCTGGCTTTTGCAAGTTACCAGTGGCACTCTCTCGGGGAGCAAATAGAGGTCTCACACCGGCAAGAACATGTCCAGAGAGGTGCAAACCTATTTCTCCCTGCAGTGGCTGGTCGGGAGATGTTCGGAGTTCTATACATCAACCGCCCTTGATGCTGCCACAGTGACATGGTTTTCTGTTTAGGGTTTGCTCCCTGAGCCTTCAGTTCTGTCAAGAACCTGTACCACAAGGCAGTGGTTTACAACTCTGCAGGGCAGGGGCGTCAAACTCCCTGAGGTACTGCAATACCTGCATACCCACTAGATATATCAGTTATATTGGATATATCAGTTATATCAGACATATTAGATATATCAGTTATATTGGATATATCAGTTATATCAGACATATTAGATATATCAGTTATATTGGATATATCAGTTATATTAGACATATTAGATATATCAGTTATATTGGATATATCAGTTATATCTTGTATGTCTGATATGTAATATATGTAAAATAACTAACATATACAATATATGTAACATGTGTAACAGATGTAATAGATGTAATATATATATATAATATGTAATATATGTTTATATGCATAATATATTAATAAGCGTAATATATGTGATATATATAATACATGTAATGTGCATTATATAATATATATATAGAGAGAGGGATTGGACTAATTATATAACACGTGCCTGTATGTCTTAGGAAATTACCTAGTGTATGGTATATTAGTATAATTAGCAAACCTACTAAGTACGAACTACAGTAGAGTTTTAAAACCCCCCAAACTATGTTGACTTCTGCGATGCAGTTTGCAATTGCTTACCTGGCCGGACAAACAGGGCCTCACACTCACAGTATGTCTGCAAAGCGGGCACTTGTGAAGCTGGTCCTTAAGGCCCTGTCACACATCACCGGATTGCAGGAAACGGAAAATAAACCAACTAAGTGTGTTGATATCCGGCAAAGTCCGGTTTGTGGCCATTGCATATCCGTTGATATCCATTGATATCCGGCCTGATCCGTTATAAGTTTTGAACATGCACAAAACTTGGAACGGATGCCACCAGATTGATGTCTACGGTCCTTGTCCGGTTTGAGTTCATTTCATCCGTTGGCTATCTGTTCATGTCTGTTTTATATCCGTTTCATGTCTGTTTCATTTCCGTTTCATGTACGTTCCTCAGGCGGCCTTTGACCTGATATCGCAACACTTTGACACATTTTAATACATTTTGATACTTATCATGCCCGAACGCCACCGGACTAGACAATTCTGTCCGTTGCTCAATCCGGCATAGTGTGAAGGCACTTTACAGGCAGAGGTGTGTCTGTTTGGACTGCCTGGTCGCGGGGGGCGGGGGGCGGGGGAGCTGGACGGGGTGTCCCGTTGGGCAGGGCCGCTTTCGTTAGAGTTGTAGGCCGGGGTCAGGAGTCGGCTGATGGCTGCTGTGTCTACCAATTACTCCCGTGAGTCATAAGCAAGAATTAGACGCACTGTCAGCTACTACTCCCACTCCACAACGGGCCGGGCCAGCCCAAGCTAGCATTCCATCCTGTATGGGAGTAGTCACCCACAATGCAGCGCGCGCACTGCATTGTGGGTAGTCAGGAGCGGAGGGGGGGGGGTGTAAAAGGAAGCGGAAGTTAGTTCGGGATGCGGCTATACCCGACGTGGACACTGTGCACCTGGGTAATATCACGGGCAAACACCGTGGTAAGGAGGGGAGGATGGCGCTATGGAGGCCCAGCCTGTAAGTGTAGGGATTTGTTGTAGAAAGTGGTGTGTGGATACTATTGATAGGGAGTTGTTGTTGGGGTGGGTGGGGGTGGGGGCTATGGGTGGGGGGGCTAATGGTAATATTAAGCCTAATTGTTTGGATATGCTATCTTCATAGTTTACATGTATTGAAGAAGAGTCATTGGAGAGATCACTCGGTTGACTGTAGATAACACGGGTTAGATAGATGACGGGTGGGGGTGGGATGTGGGGTGGGGTGGGGGTGGGGATGGGGGTGAGAGTGGGAGCACACGTCCCGTGCCGTGTTCCACGTTTAATGACAGTAATTCAGTTTTTGATAGGAAATTCCGCCGTGAGACCGAATCGATATTGGCGGATTCGCCCGCCCGCCCGCCCGCCGTCTCCCGACCCGGGGCCGCCCGCCCGCCGCAAACCACAACAACCCCATGGTCCACTCACCGCCCGCCGTGCACCGGGCGCGCGTGCGCGTATCGACGGCACGTGTCGGGCCCTTGTCCGGGGAAGAGGGGCGGGCGGCGCGGCAGGGCCAGGCCGGGCGGGGAGGATTGGCGCGGCGGGGAGGGGTGCCGGGGCGGGGAGGGAGGGCGGTGAAGGCAGCGAGCCATGACGAGAAAGGTTGTGTGCCACGATAGTAGTCAAAGGGGGTGATGGAGCGGAGGTGATGGGAAACAGGGATAGGGGAGGGGGAGAGGGAGGGGGAAGAGGGAGGGGGAAGAGGGGGGAGAGAGGGAGGCGGAGTGGGAGGGGAAGAGGGAGGGGGAGAGGGAGGGGGAAGAGGGAGGGGAGGGGTGGGGAAGAGGGAGAGGAAAGAGGGAGGGGAGGGTAGAGGGGGGAGGGGAATAGGGGGGAGAGGGGGAGGGAATAGGGAAGAGGGATGGGGAAGAGGGAGGGGGAGAGGGGAGAGATAATGGGGAGGGGATAGGGGAGGGGAATAGGGAGGGGGGAGGGGTCGGGAATAGGGAGAGGGAAGAGGGATGGGGAAGAGGGAGGGGGAGAGGGGAGAGGTAATGGGGAGGGGATAGGGGAGGGGAATAGGGAGGGGGGAGGGGTCGGGAATAGGGAGAAGGAAGAGGGATGGGGAAGAGGGAGGGGGAGAGGGAATAGGGAGGGGGGAGAGGGAGGGGGTGAGGGATGGGGTGAGGGAGGGGGTGAGGGAGGGCGTGAGGGAGGGGGTGAGGGAGGGGGTGAGGGAGGGGGTGAGGGAGGGGGTGAGGGATTGGGCGAGGGATTGGGTGAGGGATTGGGTGAGGGATGGGGTGAGGGAGGGGGTGAGGGAGGGGGTGAGGGAGGGGGTGAGGGAGAGGAGGCTTAAAGTGGAGGTGGGACTCATAGGTACGGGTTTAGTGATGTTGTTATCCTGTCTGCAGAATGTGATCTGAGTTTGCGTGTGAGTGCGTATGGTGAGGGTGGGTATATAGGTATGGGTGTAGGTCTGTGCCTGTGTGTGTGGGGGTGTAGGAGGGCGGATATGTGTAGATGTCTGTGTGGCTATGAGTGTGTGTGGTGATGGTGGTTATATATATATCAACTGTTTGTCTGTACTGTGCTACAGAGACTGAACAGTCCACCTCCATTTCACTACCACAGTGTGCGTTGTACTGTGACCACCTCGTCAACCTCCCCATCACATACCATTTTAGACGGCGTGGTGAGGGAGTAACTCCCCACCCTCCCTTCCCTCCTCCGCCTCCTCCACCTCCCCACCACATACAGTGTTATAAGGGGTAACTCCCCCATCACATATGGTGTTATAAAGGGTGGTGAGGGGGTAACTCCCCCAGTAACATACCATGTTCGACTTGGTGGTGATGGGGTAACTCCCCCATCACACACGGTGTTATACAGGGTGGTGAGGGGGTAACTCCCCCATCACATACAGTGTTATAAAGGGTGGTGAGGGGGTAACTCCCCAGTCACATACCTGTTAGACTGGGCGGTGAGAGTAACTCCGTGTAAGATAGGCGGTAGCTGAGTACTCCCTATGCCCTCCCCCCTTACCCCCGTCCCCATCACATACGGTGTTATACGGGGTGGTGAGGGGGTGACTCCCCCATCACATACAGTGTTATAAAGGGTGGTGAGGGGGTAACTCCCCAGTCACATACCTGTTAGACTGGGCGGTGAGAGTAACTCCGTGTAAGATAGGCGGTAGCTGAGTACTCCCTATGCCCTCCCCCCTTACCCCCGTCCCCATCACATACGGTGTTATACGGGGTGGTGAGGGGGTAACTCCCCCATCACATACGGTGTTATACGGGGTGGTGAGGGGGTAACTCCCCAGTCACATACCGTGTTAGACTGGGCGGTGAGAGTAACTCCGTGTAAGATAGGCGGTAGGTGAGTACCCCGTCCCCCCTCCCCCCTTACCCCCGTCCCCACCACATACGGTGTAACAGGGCGAATAGGGAATAACTCCCCTCCCCACCTGCTCCACCTCACCACCTCATACCGTGTTAGACGGGGCGCGGCGGGAGGAAGTCCCCCCACACCCCGGTGACTGACACGGCCGATGTGATTTAACACGGGCGTCATTTAATTAGTCGCGGCTCTTTGTTTTCCGACGCCCGACCGGCGACAAAGGCCCCACCACCGACCGCCACACTCAGGGTTACACCACATTACACACTCACGCACTACGCACCCACCCACGCACCTACGCACGCGCCACCAGGGGGAGCCACGGCGACTGTCGGCACATCGCCCGCCGCCCACTATCACTCATAATTTGATCATTAGACGTTTAATTACGCTCCCGACGGGGGTGCGACGGGCGAACTACTGCCGGGCTGGCATGGCACATGACGGGGCGGTGGGGGGGGGGGGGGGGGGGGGGTGAGACGGGCGAACTACTGCCGGGCTGGCACAGCACAGGACGGGGCGGGGGGGGGGGGGAGCGGACTGAACGTAATGGGGAGGGGAGGGGAGGGGAGGAGACGGGAGGGGAGAGGACGGGATGGGGTGGGGGGGGGGGGAGTGAGGCGGACGGTACAGGATGGGGAGGGAGGGGAGCGGAGGGGAGGAGATGGATGGGGAAGGATGGGGAGGGAATGGGACGAGAGGGGACGGGAGGGGATGGGATATAGACGGTCCCAAGGACACGGGACGGATGAGATACAACGGGGGTTAACGGGGGAAGGGAAGACACGGAGAGGAGGGGAGAGAACGGCAGGGCTGGTGGAAGTTGACGGGAGGGCATGGGGGGAGAGCCGGGGCCCCGACTAGAATTTACCTCCACATTTATGCCCGACATCGTTAGTGTCACAATTGGACACCCGGGGCGGTGTGTGAACGAGGATGGGCCCGGTTGGCGGGCGGTGAGTGTGTGAGGGTTTGTGTGTGTGTGGGGGGGGGGGTGGCTATGGATGTGTGTGTGTGTGTTGAGGAGGGAGGGGGCGGACACGGGCACTGCCACACCGTTGTCGGTAAATAAATAAGCTCCCCCGCCCGGCGGGGTGACCGCCGCCTGCCCGTCCCCTCCCGCCCCGCTCCCTGCCGCGTGTGCCGGGGTGTGGCCCGGGGCCGGCACGCGTCGCCGCCCCGTGTGTTGTGGGCCCGGCGCATGTCCACTCTGTCCCCGCGCCGCTTCGTCGCGTGCCGGGCCTCTGTGGATTAGGGAGTGGTGACGGAGGGGGGAGGGAGGAGGGGGGAGGAGGAAGGGGGAGAGGAGGCGAGTAAGGGGGGAGGAGGGGGGGATGAGGAGGAGAGGGGGGTGACACTGATCCTCCGAGTGGCGGCCGACTGGCGGGAGAGGCCCGCCCCGCCCCGCCGTGCTTCCCGGTGGTAGCTGCCGGGCCTGGGGTTAATCTGCACCCGTCAACACAGGCCGGAGCTGCCGACAGGTGCCCGATGCCACTTGTCAGCGGCGGGCGGGGACGGCACCACCCGGCACTGTCCACGGCACGGGTCAGCCGCAACCCGAGAGGCGGTCTGTTTGGTAAACTAGGTGTAGTGTTCGTCAAGGCTGGCACTCACTTGTACCACGTCGCACCCAACGCACCCCCACGCCACCCACCCACCCACCCACCCACCGTCTGGTCTGGTCAGGCAATCCTAGGACATGTTTAGTAAACTGGTATTGTATTCATCAAATTGACCAGACGGGATGGCCGAATGAGTTGAGCGTCCGTCTCCCGTTTTGGTAGATCGGGGGATTCGAACCCACGGGTTCAAAACCTGGTCGAGTCAAACCAATCACTTAAAATTGATACTTGTCGCTTCCTAGCCTGGCGCTCAACATTAATAGGATAGGGCAAGGACTGGTTGGCTCAGTGTCAGCATAATGTGACTGAGTGGGATATCAGGTCATGGTGTTGGTGGCCTGGTCTCCCAGTGCGGCAGCACTATGAAGTGACCAGGAGCGTGCCGTGTCACAAGTCGGTACCTGTTCTGATATGATCTTAGATGTTGCCAGGACATAAAACTCCAACAACCAACCAACCTGTGTGATAAGGTGATGGGTCCCAAACATAGGTGCCACATCTCGTGCCGATTCGCCACCCAGCTGCAAGCATCTGCCATTTTGGTAATGGGAATGGTGACAGCCGAGTTCCGGAGATTATGCCATAGAACTTCACTGATTACTCATTTCCTGTGATGATAGGAAAACCAGGTCTCCGCCAAGGAGCGTGTAATATGGACCGGAAGTTGTTGGAAAGGTCACCGGATTAGTTGTGTTTAAATCCCATCCAACGCAGCAATAGCGTTGGGGGTCTTACATACTAGCAACATCTGAAGTAATATGACGGTGACTTGGGAGAGTGTGCACTCTCGATTTCTTTATCGATCTGCCCCATTGTGATACCACGTCACCATGACGCTAATCTCAGCCACTCAGTCTTATTATCCTCACACAGCCAATCAGCTCTCGCCATATCATTTTCATATCCGGTTCTAACTATATATTAAGCATTTATTGCTCGATATGTAATTAGGTGCCCGAGTAACTCTCAGACAAATATTGTCCGAGATGGAGTTGAGGTCGATGAACATTATATATAATTATAAGGCCCCAAAGAACTGGCACAATTAGATTAAGGCAACATGGCATTATTGTTATTTGTCAGCGGTACAGTGAGTGGTGGTTACAGTGTGTAGAAGTTGTGGCACAACTATTGGAGCTGGGGTTGGGGAGGCTGGAGCAGTAGATGACTAGGACAGACTCCATCAGTCCATGGAGCTGAATGAGTGATGAGGGAAAGGAGGAATATTCTGGGTTATTAGACTCGTATAATTCTAATACAACATATATATATATATATATATAGAAAGTGAGCAGAATGACCATTAGTTCACGGTGTAGAGGAAGCGGGGAGGAGAGAACTTCAGCTCCACAGTGAATATCATGGAGGTTAAGGTCGTTAGAGAGAAAGATTAAGGGGCTGCCGTTTTTTTATATCCACATAACAAATTATATAGTATATATATATACTATATAATATATATATATGAGGACATACTTGCATTATTAAAGAATTGGACAGAATTGGTCACCTGCATTACCTCCTGATATATATAAGAAAATATTCCTCTGGCGCGAGTGAGGGTGGGCGTGTCCGATAGGGAGGGCAAGTGCCGGTGGCGGCGCCACCAGTCAGGGGATCGCAGGAGGTAGTACATAGAATCAGAGAAAATGATAATATAATAAAATAATTCCCTTCCGCGCTTTTTTGCTCGCATAATTCGTTATACATCACACACACACACACACATATATATATATATATATATATATATATATATATATATATATATATATATATATATATATATATAGGGCTGCAATACTAAAGAATTGGACAGAATTGGACACCTGTATTACTCAAGAATTGGAGAATTCGGGGCTAAGATGAGCAACAATCTTAACTACCGGACTCAAAATTGGTTTAAAACCATAAACGTGAAGGTAGTGCACATTATTGTCATCCAAATTGCATGTGGAAGCACCAGACGTTCAATAATGAATGACTTTAGCGGACATTAGTTCTAGCGCGAAGACCCGTTTCAACGCCCATGCGCAAGGTGAGGGTAATAGAGCATAGTCATAAGAAAAACAACACCTTTCCAGTTCTACAAATTCCACACACGCCCTATATTAACAGGCTCATATTGTCGTCTGCCACTCGCCAAGTCATCAACCATCCCCTCAATGTGCGGCAATGACGTAGAGTCTACGACATCAATTTACCACATTGTGTGTTGCACTCCTTTATTGCGCCGCCCTGATATAACCCTAGATGTTGCCAGGACGTAAAACTCCAACAACCAACCAACCATCATAGCGAAGATCCACTTTACGGCACAATTTCAAATCGAACGCCACACTCACAGAACTCCCATAGCAACGCGCAGACGACATTCTAACTGTCAGCCCCTATTCTTAGACCGCCCCTCTATGGCTGGTCATAATGGTCGCCCATTGTCGGTCGGATAGTAGCATTAGCCCGGGGCCGGCCCGGGGCTTGTTTTGGCGGCTGGTGCCCGGCGTGCGGCCGGCTTGTGGATATGCACCTGCCGGGACCAGTGACCATGCAGCGAACACTCTCATAACGCCGGCCTTTCTCGGCCTGTCTGCTCTGGCTAATTGTCGTCTGCTCTGACTAATTGTCGTCTGCTTTCAATTGAAGGAGATTGAAGCAAACCCTTCGGAGTCCATTTGGGCATACGCATAATTTCCATGATCTATATATAAAGACATTTCCTCTCTGCTTTATATATATATATATATATATATATATATATATATATATATATATCGCCTATATGGAGGGGCGGTGGGGACTAAGTCTTAGTAGCCATGCACTGCATAAAAGGAGGTGAAAATAGGGCGCGGGTGCAAGCGTGAGTTTTCAATTCAGGCCTCGCAGTGGTGAAGTGGTTTTGGCGCGAGTGGAGGGGAGGCGACGTCAAATGGAGCGTAGATATGCAGAATGTCGTCTGCGCAACCAGCCCAACAACAGGTACTCACACCCGGCATCCCCCGCCCCTCACCCCCCGCCCCGCCCCACCCCGCCCCACCTCGCCCCGCCCAGCCCCGCCCCGCCTCGCTCAGCCCCTCCCCGCCCCGCATCGCCTCGCCTCACCCCGCCCCGCCACCATTCGGTTAGTGGGGCGGGACGGATTAACAGCGCCGGTGGAGTAAAATTACCTTGAATGATTATTGGGATATTTCATCAAATAAATAAACGACAATAATTGCGATAATTATTCATAGATGCAGGCATTAGGAGTGTTTCTGTCGGTGGGCTCACTTTCGTGGCATTTATTATCATTTTAATTTAGGGTATGGATGGTAATTGGAATCGAGATTAAACGCAAATGGATCGTTTTCTTTTATTCATATTTTTTTTATTAGTCTCCTAAATTACGAATACAGCTTGTAACTGAAAATTAATAGCTATACTTCTTGACTCTACACAGACACACATATACATACACACACATATATATATATATATATATATATATATATATATATATATATATATATATATACACAAACTGTATTCGTATATATACAAACTATATATATACAAACTATATATATACAAACTATATATATACAAACTGTATATATATATATACAAACTATATATATACAAACTGTATTCGTAATTTAGAAGAAACAAATAAACAAATATATGAATAAAAGAAAAGAAATATGAATTACGTATGTACCGGAGGGCTTGGGTAGGGTATGTATGGTATATATATATAATTTGAAGATCTATATGTGACAGAATATTCTTCTCCTCTTTTCATATTCTTCTTATATTTCTGTATACATGTATATGTGAAAAGTAATAAAATAACCCTACAAGGAACAAGAGAGAAACCAACAGGTGGCGCCACCGCTAGTACTTGATTGCAGTAACTGCAGCATTCTTCACGGTTGTAAAAAAGAATAAGGTGGTATTAACTACACTAGATTCGAGAGTAGAAATAGAGGAACAAAGCAGTAGGTATTTTTACTCACATAAGAGCATACACAGTGTATATTTGTATGTTATATATAGATACAGAGAGCGAGAGAGAGAGGGGAATAGACAATGGAAGCGAAGCGGAATGAAGAGAGAGGGGGAGAGAGATCAGATACAAGGAGAGGGAGAAAGAGGGAAAAGAGGAGAGAGAAGAGAGGGAAAGGGATAAAGAGGGCGATAGGAAGAGAAAGGAGAGAAAAGACGGGAGAGAGGGAGAGGGGAGGGGATAAAGAGGGCGATAGGAAGAGAAAGGAGAGAAAGGGGAGGAGAGAGGGAGAGAGAGGAAAGGAAGGGAGAGAGAAAAAGATGGACACACTAAACAGACAGCCCATTTGACATTTATCAAATGTAGAGCTAATAATTGCACAGACAAACATACAGATCACATAGGAGATCTGGGTAATGTGCCCCCTGTGGTCTGTCTTTCTGTCTGTCTGCCCCCTCCCCCTGTGTATCTGTCTCTTTGTACAATTACTCGAATGGGAAGGTTCGGAGGTGACGAGGCATCAACAGCACATATTGATATATAATGGCGAGGTACATGACTGTATATTACGCACACACTTGGAGTGTCAGTGGACATCAGCCCTCTGTATCCCCTTCACCTCATTCCACCTGCACTCTCCCACAGATGTCACACTGACTCCAACAGGCCCACCCCACCCACCCCACCTTTCCCCACCCTACGACTACATCACACAGCCTCGCCGCACCCCGCCCCGCCCCACCCCGCCCTGCTACCACCCTGCTACCACCCTGCTACCGGCACACTCACCCACCTCGCCCCACCCTGCTACCGCCCCAACTCACCCACCCCACTCCATCCTGCCACTACACCACACCACACTACTCACCCCACCTCACCACCACAACTCCACCCCACCCGGCCGGCCTACCAGCCTTCATTCGCACGAAACCGGATATTGTGCATGAGGGGGCGGCATTGCTGACTTCCGGCATTCAGCGCGCCCTCTGGCGGACTAACGCGTTATGAAACCGGAAGAATTAGGTGTGTTCGGCGCGTGTCAACCCAACCCGGCTGGTTTTACTATTCTCATACACCACCGATAGCTGTGGCCCGGACACACCTTTTATTACAATTTTCTTTTAAGGGGCTGTCACATTACGACGCATCGCACCAACGTGCGCCAACGTATGTGATTTTTGGCTGCTACGTCGGGATATATCTAACTTTTCTCCGGCATGTCTTGACATATGTAAGGTATGAGGTGTAGGTCTGGCAATCGAATAACATATATAACGTTCACTGGCGTTCTGTGAATGTACCGTGAGCGTAATTCGAGCGTTTTTCGCCCAGAAGCATGTAGCCATACGTTGGTCATATGTTGGCCATACGCTATGTATATGGTAATTGGTATGTACACGTCCAACTTTGACCCCTGCGCCGAAAAGTTTGATGCTTCTCGACGTAAAAAAGTGATTTTACACGTTGGCCACGCACTTGCGAGATGCGTTGTAATGTGACAGGGCCTTTAGTAAAGCTGGTTCATTTTTCTTAACATGGGACTGTGTACGGTGATCTGAGAGTAGCAATGTCATGCCAACTGTGAGCTGAGGTATAATAATAGCACATGGGTGATTGGTGACATTTACACAAGGTGTACGATGTTCCTTGAGTGAAATCAGGAGGGAGACTTCTTGCGGTTATCCCCCCACCAAGTATTCACCCCCACCCTCACACCTACCCCCACCCTCACCCGGTACCCACTCTCACTCCCACCTCCACCCTCATCCCCCAACCCTACCCACACCACCCCCATCCCCACCCCCACTCCCACCCCGCCTGTCCGACCCTGACTGCCCCGTGCCGGACCTTCCTGGAGGCGGGGTGCCGTGCCGTGCAGGCCGCCGCTCCGCGGTCCCGCCGTGCCCGGGCGCGTGCGCGGGGTGGCCGGGGTCGGGCGGTGCTGTTACCGCCAATAAGGCGGCCATTGTGGGCGGTCGGCGGGCGGGCAGCGCCACCTAACGAAGGCGCACAATGGCGGGCGGCGCCTGCGCACAAACCGCGCCGCGCCGCGCGTTATTTCCATATTTCGGCGCGTCTCGGCCGCCGCCCGACCCCGGCCCCGCCTCGCGCCTCAAGTCTCATTTGGGTCAATTTTAAGCATACATTTAGTCATTAGGGCCTGTCTGTGTTGTGCGCCGCCGCGGTCAGCGGGAGGGTGGGGGCGATGGGGGCGCGGCGAGGGGAGGCGAGGAGAGGCCTTGCCGGGAGATGGGCGCGGGGGGTTGGGGTGGCGGCTGCCCACCGCCCGGGCGGGGCTGGGCGGAGGGCGGAGCGGGCCGGGGCGGGCCGGGGCGGGCCGGGGCGGGCAGGGGGAGCCGGGGCGTGCCGGGGCAGTCCGGGGAAAGCCGGGGGCCGTGGCCTAGGTTGGGCCGGGTCGAGGCCGGGGAAGGCCCGGCTGGGGTGGGGGTGGGGGTGGGTGGCTAGTGCCAGAGCCGGGGCGGGGCTGGGGCCGGGGTGGACTGGGCCGGGCGGGGTGGGTGGGGAGGGGAGGCCGCCTGATGTGGGCAGCTCTCCGTGAGACGCAACCTAATGCCCGTCACTGAGCGCGTCATTTGCTGACGGGCGTCGCGTCGACGGCTCCCGTCGTCCTGTGCGTCCTGTCTCCGGCCATTGGTCCAGCGCACCAACCCTCTGTCAACTCACCCCTCTGTCACTGTCACACGTCCACCCTCACCCGTCTGTCACACTCACCGTTGTGTCACACTCACCCGTCGGTCACACTCACCCATCTGTCACAGTCACCCCTGTGTCACATTCACCCCGTTGTCACACTCACCCGTCTGTCACCGTCATGCTGTCACCATGACCCCCTTAGACATCGACCCTCACATTTACATTGCCACCCACTCCTCTGTCACACTGACCTACCTGTTATAGTTACACTGTCATCGTTACTCCTCCGTCGCCTTCATACCTCTGTCACCTTCATCCTTTAATTACCACATTCCTGGCCAAGTCAAACCAATGACATATACAACTGATACTTGTCGCTTCCTAGCCTGGCGCTCGGCATTAGTAGGATAGGGCAAGGACTGGTTAGCCCAGTGTCAGGATAATGTGATTGAGTGGGTTATTGGTTCATGGTGCTGGCAGCCTGATTTCTCAGTGGGGCAGCACTATGAAGTCACCATGAGTGTGCACTGTCACAAGTCGGTACCCTTCTTGATATTACCTTAGATGTTGCCAGGACATACAACTCCAACAACCAACCAACCAAAACGCATCCAATGAGCACCCCATGGGTGCCTGCATAAGGTCGGGAGTGACTCGGATGCTACGTGGTAGGGTGGAAGGGGGGGGGGGGGGCAGACAGGTGTGTGGAGCTGTTGACACAGGTGTCCGGCACCAATTGTCCACCCCTGACCGCCTGTCCGCCGTGTCGAGCTGCGCACGTCCTAACTGGCGCTCTCCTACCCGATTGCCAATGTTGAGGTTGGATTCAGGAACCTGCTTGACACTGTCCACACAACACCTACCAACTCCCACTACCGGCTCGCACTCAGGCATCTTTAGTCTCTCCTCAGCCGAGTATTGGTTCCACGGTCTCCTCACCTCTCCACCCATCCCACCCCCTGCACACTGTCAGTTTACGACTGGTTAGCTCAGTGTCAGGATAATGCGACTGAGTTTGATATCGGTTCATGGTGCCGGCGGCCTGATTTCACAGTGGGGCAGCACTATAAAGTCGCCATGAGTGCAGACGGTCACAAGTCGGTACCCGTCCTCATATGACCTTAGATGTTGCCAGGACGTAAAACTCTATCAACCAACCAACCAGCCGTTGACCTTTGAGTGACGGCGTATTATACCCTGACAGTGATACTTGTCGGTACCTACCATGGCACTCAGCATTACTAGGATAGGGCAAGGACTCGTTGGATCAGTATCAGAATAATATGACTGAATGGGCAAGTGTGTCATGGTACCGGCGGACTGGTATCCCAGTTGGGCAGCACTATAAAGTCGCCATGAATGTGCACTGTCACAATGTACATGTCTCTATAATTAGGTGACATATTGGTTAATGTATAACTCTCTCTCTCACTCTCTCACTCTCTCTATATATATATATATGTTGGTGACATCTGCTGTATTGGTTAATGTAAATATGCCCTATATAGAGGTGAAAAATATTGTATTGGCAAATATATATAAAGGTGACAAATGCTGTTGGTGTATGCATATATATATATATATATATATATATATATATATATATACAAATATATATATATAGGTGACATGCTGTATTGGTTAATGCATAAACCTATATATATATATCGATGACAGATGTTGTATTGGTTTAAATATAAAACCATGTATGCCGTATATATAAGTGACAGTTGTCTTGGTTCATATATAAACCTATATTTATCGCTGACATACTTATTTGTTTATGTACAGATCTATATATTTCCTATATATAGCTGACACACTTAAACAAAAAAAATCCAGAATTACCTAGAAAACCGGCTAGTTTTTTTAATTGGTTGAATATAATTTAGTGCTTTTCTTTTCATTGTTTACTTTATATTTTAAGTATTTATATATAGGATGTCTCCACAAAACCGTAGAATCCGGAAATCTGGTCACTTCCGGTCCCAAATTTGTCGGATGTTTGGTCCGGTACCTGTGATACATCTATAAAGCTATGCTCACTTTATCCATCCTCTGTTCCTCCAGGTTATGGCTCTCCACCTCTACCCAGCATGGGGAAGCCGGAGACAAATCCCAACCACTGGAGACCTCAAGGTGAGAATACTGACCTTGACATTTGCGTGATCGCTAGCCCTGACCTTGACCTGGCATGACCCCTGTGACGCTCTTTACGGCCTTTCCGGCCTCGCTGGGTCTTTATCATAAGGTATTGTACTTTATAGTAGTCTGCATTCATCTCACAGACAATGAGCCATATAGACAGGTACGCGTGGATAGGGTGACTGCATCAGGGAGCGTAGGTAATGTAATGGTTAACATGGTATCCCCCAAGACGTGTGGGTTTGAAAACTGCTCTAGGTGCAATATTTCCATTTTTATCACCCGCACAACATTGGTTGCCATGCTGTATGGTTGTTGGATCTACCAAGTGGATGTATATGGAAGTGCCTGTATGTATGTAATCGTAAACGTTAAATGACTAAAGTGCCTGTCACACTATACCGGATTGAGCAATAGACAGAATTGTCTAGTCCGGTGGTGATAAGTTTGTTTGTTTGTTGTTGTTTTACGTCCTAGCAACATCTAAGGTCATATCAGGACGGGTACCGACTTGTGACAGTGCGCACTCATGGCGAATTTATAGTGCTGTCCCACTGGGAAACCAGGCCGCCGGCACCATGACCTGGTATCCCACTCAGTCACATTATCCTGACACTGAGCACACCAGTCCTTGCCCTATCCTAATAATGCCGAGCGCCTGGCTAGGAAGCGACAAGTATCAATTTTAAAGTCATTGGTTTGACTCGACCGGGACTCGAACCCACGACCCCACGATCTACCAGCACGGGAGACGGACGCTCTAACTCATTCGGCCATCCCGTCTGGTTCCGGTGGTGATAAGTATCAAAATGTGTTAAAATGTGTCAAAGTGTTGTGACATCGGGTCAAAGGCCGCCGGATAAACAGACATGAAACAGACATGAAATGGACATGAAACAGGCATGAACGGACAGCCAATGGACAAAACAAACTCAAACCGGACAAGAACCGTAGATGTCAATCTGGCGGCATCCGTTCCTAGTTTTGTGCATGTTCAGTTTCTGTCCGTTTCCCCAAATCCGGTGATGTGTGACAAGGCCTTTATGAACCATAAACACGTCCAATTCCAGGGGGACAATTGTCCCGCACAGGCAAGGAGCCAAAGAGATGAGGTATTTCGATGAATAAATATTTTTAACAAAAATGTAAAATGTTGGATTTCCAATTCCCGAACTGACATTTATATTTTGTTTCCATCAATTGAGCTGCCTCATGTGGAATGACATCACTGGCGATTAAAATGCCAATTATTCCAAGAACGTTCTGTTTTTGAAAAGGAGTAAGAGAAAGCATTAAAAACAGGGCAACCGTTAATCACCACTAAATGTAGGCTTGATTTGTCTATTTGGGAACTTCTTTAGTAATCAGTATAAGGTGACGCAAAGAGACAATTAGAACACCCCAATCATACCAGTCAGGCGAGGGTGATGATTTCCTGTGCACTTTCACATCTCAAGTGTGTAAAAAGTAAACGATAGTCTGATTGCTAAAAGAGAGAGAGAGGGAGAGGGAGAGAGAGAGGGGGAGAGAGAGGTAGAGGGAGAGAGGGGAAAAGAATGGTTAAAAAATATTTTAAAAAGGACTCGTAGCTATGGCAATGAAACAAAAGCTCTGGATAAAAAGGCCACCAGCTAGAGCAAATATTAGTGCAGTGAATCACTGCACTCCCCGGTGCATTAGCAGGCCGAGACCGGGATGGCTGCGATGGCAGTGGCGAGTGTGGCAGGGGTGGGATGGAGTTGGAAAGGGTTGGTTGTGGAGGAAGGGTGGGTGGAAGGGGCAGACAGAATCACATCACTCCCCGGTCCTCCTGCACTCCACCCCCCCCATCCCGCCCCATACCCTCCCACCCACACCCACCCACACCCAGTCGCCGGCCCTGCCTGCCTGACTGTGACGAGCGATCAACAGAGAGTTGGAAGGATTCACAGACAGGTCAATCGATGGGTGGATGGTCGGTGGCTGGCACCTTTTACCCACCCTCTTTATTAAATTTGGTTATGGCTTCTGATTGCCGCAGAGCAAATTTAATATGGAGCACATTTGTCCAAATTAGGTGTTCTAGTATATATATATATTATATATATATATACACCAGATGGGATGGCTGAACGAGTTGAGCGTCCGTCTCCCGTTTTGCTAGATCGTGGGATTCAAACCCATGGGTTCGAACTCTGGTCGAGTCAAATCAATGACTTAAAAATGTATACTTGTCGCTTCCTAGCCAGGTGCTCGGCATTATTAGGATAGGGCAAGGACTGGTTGGCTCAGTGTCACGATACTTAGACTGAGTGGGATATCAGGTCATGGTGCTGGCGATCTGGTCTCCCAGTGGGGCAACACTATAAAGTCGCCATGAGTGTGCATTGTCACTAGTTGGTACCCGTGCTGATATAACCATAAATGTTTCCAGGACGTAAAACTCCAACAACCCAAACCCCATTGAGTTAGAATATGGTTACAATGGTATTGTTGGGACCCAAATGAAGCGGTCGATATAGGGGACTGGTCGATCTGTGGAGGTGGTCGGTTAGAGAGGTTTTACTGTGTATATATATATATACATATATATATATATGTGTGTGGTGCTCTCTCTCTCTATATATATATATGTATTAGTCTGCACTGACCTCTCAGGTAAGTAACCACATAGACAGGTAGGCGTGGGTAGTGTTGTGATATCACTATTATCAGGGAGCCTATGTGGTGTAGTGGTTAGCACACTGGCCCGGAATGGATAGAGAGGTGGGTTCGAGTCCCGGTATAGGCACAATATTTCCCATTTTCATCACCCCATGAAATAAATATATATAAATTCACACATGCTCTCTGTCGGGAACGTCAGGTACCAGTCAGTTTCTACATTCTTCCAAATCGTATGCAACTGCATATATCTAAATACAGAACCTATATATAAGTATATACTTATAAAATACTTGTATAAATATACAGCACGTACATATAAATATAACATACACATGCAAATATATGTACATGTGTTATGCATGAAAATAATACACATAGGGCCTCATAAAGTGCTATATATAATTCTTATATAGCACGTTATGAGGCCCTATCTGTGCTATGTTCATACATGTTATAAATATAACACTACATATATATTTGAATTAATAAATTCCATATTTGGCCTTTGATCTAAGGAAATTTATTAATTAAATTTGAACTCCCTCCTCCCAGTCCACCGTTACCCTGCCTCCCCCCACCCCGCCAATAAATTGCGCCCTGATGTATATAATGATCAGCCTCACGAAAACGTCATGATGTCAGTGAAGATGTCGGCATCGCAATTCTAAAAGTGTAGTGCAGTTCTTTGTTTCATATTAAATTATCCTAGAAACAAATCAGGTTGTTGTATATTTCTCAACCGTGTACTTTCAGGACAAATTTAAAGACTTTCCAACACCTCTGTCAATGCTAAAAATATTTTTATAACCGATCGACGCCGACAACTTTAAACAGATGTCGGACGTCGCAAATTCTTAAGTCTCGTGCATTTCTTTGTTTTTATATTAAATTATCCTAGAAACAAATCAGGATTGTTGTATTTCTTGACCTTTACATTCATGATAAATTTAAAGACTTTTCCACACCTCTGTCAATGCTAAATTATAATTATACTGATCGACGCCGACATCCATGCTCGACACCAACAACTTCCACCAATTGGCCTCTTTTCGTGATCCTGACCCATATATATATATGTATATATATATATATATCTATATATATAAATGTTCTCTGGCTCCACTATGGAAAACACCATTTGAAATGCCATGTTTGTGACCTCTCCTGAAACAGGAAGTGGTTGTTCAGAAAGCCCCCCAGGGTGCACCGCGGACGGAGCAGGCACAGTGAATATGGGGCGTGGGGGGTTAACAAGTACAGTAAAACCTCTCTAACCGACCGCCTCCACCGATCGACCACTCCCTTATATCGATCGCTTTATTTGGGTCCCAAACGATCGTCCATACAATAATACCATTGTAACAATAAAATAAAACTCCATAAGCCGACCACCTCCCTCAATGGACCATTTAAAGTCAGTCCTATGGTCGGTCGATTTAGAGAGGTTTTACTTTAGTCGGCGACGTTGCTGTTTGGGTGCTTGATATCGGAGGAGTATTAAATAGAAGATTTATTCACATTACCATCATGAGTTATATCAACTTTAATTATATAGACTACAATACCAACAGTTTGGAACAACGATATGGTGAAATCGATAACTAAATCACAAAGAAAACATGGCAATTAAAGATCCTATTAATAAGAAGTTTCCTCAGTGTGAGGATAAAGCTAAGATTCCTTACACGCGGTATGCGGCATGTGGTATGCGAATGCGAATGCGGCAAAACATCGAAACCCCTTGAAGTCAATCGGCTACAACCCTTACACGCGGTATGCGAATGCGAATACAAATGCGAATGCAAATGCGTTTTTCCGATCGGTCCATGTAGCGATCGGTGCGGCATGCGGCATGCGACAAGGGGGGTGCGAATAGAAACCTGAGTCCGATTTGTCCATTAGTTTAACACTAGGAGAGGCGACTGAGCATTACGGAACAGTCACGCACAGGGGTGCTGAGGGGAAACATATGGTAGTGGTGGTGGTGGGGGTTCGGGTTGGTAAAAATGCTACCAGAGCTACAAAAATATGAATACCTATCTATAATTTGGTAATTATATAGGTAGGAACCTACATGTGACGTACCAAAAGTTACATATATATAAATGCCATATTAGGCCATATACAGTGCAGTATGGGGTATACTTGTTTATTTTTATTTTTTAAATATAGCAGGTCGTGTGCCGCATGCCGTACGCCGCATACCGCGTAGAAGGAATCTTCCCATTCGCATACCGCATGCCGCATGTCGCATACCGTATGCCGCATACCGCGTAGAAGGAATCTCAGCTTAAAGCTAAGATTCCTTACACGCGGTATGCGGCATGCGGTATGCGAATGCGAATGCGGCAAAAAATCGAAACGCCTTGAAGTCAATGGGCTACAACCCTTACACGCGGGATGCGAATGCGAATGCGAATGCGACAACTCGATCGGTCCCTGTAGCGATCGGTGCGGCATGCGGTATGCGAATAGAAACGTCAGTCGCACTTGCCCATTAGTTTTAGACGAGGAGAGGCAACTGAGCATTACGGAACGGTCACACACCAGGGTGCAGAGGGGAAACATATGGTAGTGGTGGTGGTGGGGTTACGGGTTCGCATACCGCGTAGAAGGAATCCTCCCATTCGCATACCGCATACCGTAAGCCGCATGCCGCATACCGCATACCGCGTGTAAGGAATCTTAGCTTAATGTGACTGAGCATGGGTTGTGTCATAACATTGGCGGCATGCGGTAGCACTATAAAGTTACAATCAAAGGTGTGTACACTCTATCACTCGTATTAATATGACCTCAGCGGTTGCTGGGATATAAGACCCTCCGCCCCAATCACACACTCAGTCACTCATTTAGTCCCTCACTGACTGACTGACTCAGTCACTCACTCACCGGGCGCGGTGGCCGAATCGGTAGAGCGCACACCTCCCGTGCAGAAGATCGGAGTTCAATTCCCAATCGAGTCAAACCAATGACTTATACAATTGATACTTGTCACTTCCTAGCCAGGCATGCAGCATTAATAGGATAGGGCAAGGACTGGTTAACTCAATGTCAGGATAATGTGACTGAGTTGAACATCGGGTCATGGTGCCGGTGGCCTGATTTCCCAGTGGGGAAGCACTATGAAGTCGCCATGAGTGTGCACTGTCACAAGTCGGTACCCGTCCTGATATGACCATAGATGTTTCCAGGACGTAAAACTCCAACAACCAACCAACTTACTCACTCACTTACTCATTCACTCAAATACTTATTCACTCACTCACCACTCACTCATTCACTCACTCTCTCACCCATGTACACATTCACTCACTCTCTCACTCATTCATTTACTCACACACATACTCACTCACACACGCACCCACTTACACACCTACTCACTCATTCACTCACTCACACACTCACTCACTCACTCACACACGCATACACTTACACACCTACTCACTCATTCACTCACACACTCACTCACTCACTCACACACGCACACACTTACACATACTCACTCATTCACTCACACACACACTCACTCACTCACACATGCACACATGCACCCACTTACACACATACTCACTCATTCACTCACACACTCACTCACTCACTCACTCACTCACACACGCACACACTTACACACATACTCACTCATTCACTCACTCACTCACTCACAGACGCACACACTTACACACATACTCACTCATTCACTCACACACTCACACACTCACACACTCACTCACTCTCTCACGGAAACATGCCCATTGAATACATGCAGCCAAGTCAGTCAGCTGCCAGCTAACACCAGATAATCGAGTGGGGAGATAAAGGTGAGGCGACACGGGGCAGGCGGGCAGGCGGGCAGGCGGGCAGGCGGGCAGGCGGGCAGGCGGGCAGGCGGGCAGGCGTTGATTGTGGGGAATTGTGGGTATCATAACACCAAGGTCGGGTGGTGGCGGCCCAGGGCGGGGCTCCATTATCCACCAACCGGCGACACGCAGGGGGACGCGGGGAAGGAAGCAGGGCAGGGGGGGGGGGCAGGGGGGAGCGGGGCAGCAGGGGGGGGCAGGGGGAGCGGGGCAGGAGGGGGGCAGGGGCGGGCAGGGGGGGCAGGGGGAGCGGGGCAGGAGGGGGGCAGGGGGAGCGGGGCAGGGGGGCAGGGGGAGGGCAGGGGAGCGGGAAGGAGGGGGCAGGGGGAGCGGGGCAGGGGGGGTGGCAGGGGGGAGCGGGGCAGGAGGGGGGCAGGGGGGGAATAGGGGGGGCGGAGCAGGGGGGAGTAGGGGGAGCGAGCAGGGGGAGCGGGCAGGGTTGAGCGGAGCAGGAGGAGAGAGGAGCAGGGGGGGGGGAGCGGAGCAGGGAGCGCGGAGCTTGGGGGACTAGGGGGAGCGGGGAAGTGGGGAGCGGAGCAGGGGTGCGGAGCAGGGGGGAATAGGGGGCGGAGCAGGGGAGTATGAGAGCGGATCAGGGGGAGCGGACGGGGGTGAGCGAAGCAGGGGGGAGCAGCGGGAGCGGAGCAGGGGGAGCCAAGCAGGGGGAGCGGGGCTGGCGGGAGGAGGAGCAGGGGGAGCGGAGCAGGGGAGCGGGGCTTGGGGGAGTAGGGGGAGCGGGGAAGGGGGGAGCAGAGCAGGGGTAGGTGGTGATGGCGGTGGGGTGGGGGTGAGGGGTCTCAGGTAAACTAGATAATGATTCACAAATCAAATGTTCACACAAAGATGAGGCGATGGCGACATCGCGTGCGTCCGCGTGTGAGTGAGCACGCACGAAGTATGGGCGTGTGTGGATGTGTGGGGAGGTAGGAGTGGAGGTGCAGGTGTGGATAGGTTGTGGGGGTATTCCAGGTATGGGTCTGGATATGGGTGACCAGTAAGGGGACACGTTGACTAATTTCTCTTATTTAGTGTTTATTTATAGCAGCAGAGCAATTAAATTCACATAAATAAAATTTGTTGGTTGATTGCTGGACACAGGCGCCCCCCCCTTTCATTTCAGCCACAATCAGATCCCGTCGTTTCTTGACTGAATCTCAACGGATGGAAGGCCACAGGAAGTTATAAGCATCGACCTTATTTAGTGTTGGTTGTTGGGAATTTCTGGACCACCCTGCTGAAATGGCTCTGCCCACGGAGGCTGATGAGTGGGATGGGGGTGGGGGGGGGAGTGGGGTGAAAATGGGATAGCGGTAGTCGTAGTGGAGGGTGGGGTGTAGGTGAGGGTTCATGGTGGGAATGTGGAGGAAGGATGGGGGGGGGTGAGGTATAGTGAGTGGTGGTAGAGATGGTGTTGGGGTGTGAGGTGTGGTGGCGATGGGGATGATAGGGGTGGCGGTGTGGTGTGGCGGGTGTGTGGTTGGGTGGCGGTGGTATGGATGGGGGTGGTGGTGGGGTGGGGAGGATGTGGCAGAGGACAGTGTCGTCCTCCTCCCCCTCTTCGCCCTCCTCCCCTCCCCTCTCCCCCCACCACCCTCGCCGCGTCTCAGCTTCTGAGGCCATATTGAAAGTGCAATAATGTACCCCAGTTTGTTTAGGCATTAAGCTCGGGCCAGCCCGGGGACGTGAGCATTCAGTGTTTGACAGAGCGGGCGTCCGCGGACCGAAGTCATAACAATTCGCCGACTACTAGTAGTACTACTAATTCCCGCCAGCATGCGCTCGCCAACACCCCCTGCCCTGTCTGACGCATTATGCATTAAATATAAATTTGAACACATAAATATCATTTGAATGTGTGATATTCACACAATTCCTACATTGCCCTCAGATACCCCACCCGGTATCTCCAATATTGTTAGATTCATTTAAATTATTAAATTCCATATTTGCTCTTTGATCTAAGGAAATTTATTTAGTAAATCTGAACTACCCCCTCCCTCCTCCCATTTAACCGTCACCCTGCCTTCCTCCCTCCCCTTCTTCTCCCTGCTCCCCTGCCTTCCTCTCCATCCCTGCTCCAGACCCCTCACCCTCATCATACCCCCCCCCCCCCCCCCCCCCCCCCACCCACACACACCTCCTACCCCGACCGCCCCCCCCCCTTTCCGCTTCAACCTACCTCCACGAGTCAATGTACGTCTAAAAGCCTAATTGATCTAGTTCATTTCGAGCTGACTGCAACTTGGTGGACCAGTGTGTGTGTGGGGGGGGGGGGGGGGGGGGGGGAGGGGAGTGGGAAGAAGGGAGATGTGGGGGGGGGGGGGCTTGGAGACGGGGTGTCGGTGAGCCGGCCTAATGAAATGGCGCACCCGGCGCGAGTCGACCCACAATGCTCAGCGCACACTACCCGGTAACTGCATTTGAAACCCCGGGGGTCGGAGGTCGGCAATCCTGTTTGTAGCATCCATTCAGATGTAGCCATGGAGATGGCACCCGACCCGATCCGGTGTCTGCACCCTCCCCTACAACCTACCTACACAGACGTAGGGACATACAGAGGCATATATGCACATACACATAGAGGCACGGATACATGCACATTTACTGGCACATACACAGGCACATGCACATGCACAGTCACAGGCATAGACACATACACACACACTGACACATGCACATGCACAGTCACAATCATAGACACATACACATACACTGACACAATCACATGCATATGCGCATACATAGGCACAGGGACACAGCCACAAGCACAGGCACAAGCACATGCACAGTCACAATCATAGACACATACACATACACTGACACAATCACATGTGTAGGCGCATACATAGGCACAAACACAGGCACATTCACAGGCGTATATACCGGCCCTGACACAAGCACGTACGTAGACACATGCAGTCACAAACACAGACACATTCATACACAGAGGCACAGATATACAGACACAATCACATACACAGACACATGCAGGCACATACACATACACAATCACTTATGTAGATACATACAGGGACACAAAGTCACATGCACAGGCACATACACATACACATACACAGGCACGAACACAATTATCCACAAGCACAGACACAAACACAGGTGCATACACAAGCATATACACAGACACATGCATATGCACATGAACATGCACAGGCACATGCATAGGCATAGGCACATGCACACCAAATGTCATTCTATGCCGAACCCATATTGTTAATGTCATTCGCACAAATCGCTCATTTGAAGTGAAGTTGGGCATAAACGTCCTTTGCAAAACAGCAATTTTAGGGTAGAATCAAAATGCCATGCATATATATAACGATATATGCACACCTGTTGAAATAACTGAGCGATATTTAGCCCAGGTATTCACTGTTTATGGTGCGCTATATTGCTTTGAAGCGTAGTACATTGAAAAGAAAAGGAAAATCATAAACAATTTCATCAAACAATTAAAAAAAAAACAGAAGCGGAAAAAAACTTCACCCCCCCCATACTAATAAAAAGAAAGACCGACACAACAAGGCATGACATATAACCGCTAAATACAGTTTAATAAACAACCAGAGATTTCCCATTTATCACTTCAAGTCATGTGAATCCCTGCTCACGGTGAGTAAAGTTGTCAACGTTTGAGACTGGACGCTAGCGCGGGCTTTTCTCAATCTGCAAACAATGGGAGTCAAGTCAAATTGTCGGCTGCTGTGAAGTGTACTTAAGTGACATTCCCGCCTCCGTCCTTAGCTCCCCATACCTCTGTACGTGGTGGTGAGCATGCTGAGACATGGCTGCGCGTTGCTGGGCTCAGCGTTGTCGGGCGCCTGCGCATGCGCGTGTGCGCGTAGGTGTGGGTGTGGGTTGGAGCCTCTAAAGGTGGGTGGGTAGGGGCAAATTGACTCGGGACCTATTAGACTGTAGTGCTCCTGTTTGTCTAGCCAGCCTGACCCAATATGGTCGAGATGCGATCAAACAGACGCCCGAACAGGCCGGGAACCAGCGACCACCAGCCGTGTCCGCTCACTAACAATTCAACGACCATTTCCGGCGGCGCAAATAACAAATAAAAGACAGGATCCTCATGACCTAGAACGTGCATGTATTATATATAAGGCAGAAATATATATATATGGATAGCGATAAACCCTTTATCGCGTGTAATAATGCCTGTAGTGTCTTGCACCCTCCCTGTCCGGCTGGGGGTGGGACCCCCATCCTGCGCGGGGCCTAGCCTCCACTCGCTCAGAGGAATTATATATTAGGCAGAAATGTACATATATATATATGTGATGTATAACGAATTCTGTGAGTATAAAGATATGCAGGGGAATTATTATCATTATTACTATACTCTGTAAGACCCAGCACTGTACCAGTGGCGCCATCTGCAGCCTCCTCATCTCCACCGGATATAGACCAGTGTCAGTCACACCGGAGGATCTTTTCTTTTCTTTTTTTAGGGGCAAGGGCTTATAATCCATTACCAGAGATTAAAACTACTTAAAGCTGCATAGTCCGATGAAGAATCATATTTTCAAAACCAAAATAATTATCTAGATTTGACTCTACATATCTAACTTAGATACCGATGCACTTATTAAGCATTTGTTGCCACATAGAAGAGAATACTGAGTCAATTTAAAAGAACCTGTTACTGCAGACAACTATCGTGTCAGAGTTTTGGCATGCTTGCCAAAATTAATTTGGCATGTTTGCACTTCAAATATCTCAAAAGCTAACCATTTAAAATTAAAGGCACTTCAAACTAAAGTAAGGTAGATTATAACAATCAATATAATACATATCTCAGAAAATGACAGAAACTCAAAACCATCGGACCATGCAACTTTAATATATATATATATATATATATATATATATATATATATATATATATAATGCATCTCCTGATTAACAAAAGAAAAGAAAAAGGGTTTAGCAAAATATGGGTATAATATTTTTCAATTTCAGACGGGTAATTGTTTAGTGAAGCGCGTCACAGCCGACCGAGAAATGAATATGGCCGGCCAATTATACCTGCCGAGTACCAGCAACCAGCTACCCCCCCCCCCCCCCCACACACACCCGCCCCTCTCTGCACCCCCCCCCCCCCCCCACACACACACACACACATCCACCCCTACCCCCGGATAATACACAGAGTGCTCAGCGACGAATAGAGAATTATTATGACGACTTGATTTCTGCTACTCGCTGAGCTGCTGTGTGGGTGGTGGCGCGGGGTGGCGCGGGGGTTGGGGTGTGGGGTGTGGGGTGTGGGGTGTGTGTGGGGGGGCCCACTTGCCATCCGGACCGCACTTCATCCACACCTCTCTCTATCTCCTCTCCACTGGCCTTGCTCCTCCTTGATATGTCTGAAAAGAGTTCCAGGAGGGGGAGCCTGCCGGCATTTCACTTTCTACTCTTACTCTGTCTGTGTCTTTGGCTCGCCGGCTGGTCACCATAGAGCAAATAGACATGGTCCTTTGACTCACCTCTCCTCATTTCTCTTTCATAGACGCTACCCTTTTTTTCTCTCCCAGGCATACTTCTCCCCCTGACCAAGGGAGTTGTGTGCTTGGGTGGGGCCCTGTACCTCTACGTTTTCTCTCGCTTTGTTCTTGTTGCTGGAACCACCGCTGCACCCATCTTTACCCGCCCTTCCTCAAAACCCTTGCTGCTGTCTGCTGGATACAAGTGCTCAACTACTGCCGGACTGAAGAGATTCGGGGCCGCCCCAATGCTTCGCAGTTACAACGTTATAAAGATGTGCCCCTACTGAAGATTAATCTTCAACCAAAGATTGGGCCGATTTATCACTCTCTATAATGTTGCAGTTCTGCAACCAGTAACCGTCGTAAGGTTCCAAACAACCCAGAAGACAAGGGTGTGTGGGGTGTGGGGGTGTGAATATCAGGGTGTTAGGGGGAGGGGGCTGGTTGCCGGCAGCCTGGACGGGTGAGTGTGAATGCGATGGTTCTTGTTTCCGTGTATGGGTGGGTGACGCCGGGCTCTGATCATTGGCTAGACGGAGTGTTTGTGTAGGTATGTGCCCAGTGTGGGTGAGGGGTGAGTGGGTGAGTGGGTGAGTGCGTGTGGGGGTGTGGGGGTGTGAGGGGGTGAGTGGGTGGGTGAGTGAGTGGGTGTGTTGGTGGTGTGGTGTTGGTTAATGGTGAGAGAGGGGCTTAGGATGGGAGGAGGGTTAATGGTGAGAGGGGTTTAGGATGGGAGGAGGGTTAATGGTGAGAGGTGAGTTAAGGATGGGAGGAGGGTTAATGGTGAGAGGGGGGTTTAGGATGGGAGGAGGGTTAAGGGTGAGAGGTGGGTTAAGGATGGGAGGAGGGTTAGGGTGAGAGGTGGGTTAAGGATAGGAGGAGGGTTAAGGGTGAGAGGTGGGTTAAGGATTGGAGGAGGGGTAATGGTGAGAGATGGGTTAAGGATGGGAGGAGGGTTAATGGTGAGAGAGGGGTTAAGGATGGGAGGAGGGTTAAGGGTGAGAGGTGGGTTAAGGATGGGAGGAGGGTTAATGGTGAGAGGTGGGTTAAGGATGGGAGGAGGGTTAATGTTGAGAGGTGGGTTAAGGATGGGAGGAGGGTTAATGTTGAGAGGTTGGTTTAGGATGGGAGGAGGGGTAATGTTGAGAGGTTGGTTTAGAATGGGAGGAGGGTTAATGGTGAGAGGTGGGTTAAGGATGGGAGGAGGGTTAATGGTGAGAGAGGGGTTAAGGATGGGAGGAGGGTTAATGGTGAGAGGTGGGTTTAGGATGGGAGGAGGGTTAATGGTGAGAGAGGGGTTTAGGATGGGAGGAGGGTTAAGGGTGAGAGGTGGGTTAAGGATGGGAGGAGGGTTAATGGTGAGAGGTGGGTTAAGGATGGGAGGAGGGTTAATGGTGAGAGGTGGGTTTAGGATGGGAGGAGGGGTAATGGTGAGAGAGGGGCGGTTAAGGATGGGCTGGAGGGGTAATGGTGAGAGGTGGGCTTAGGATGGGGGGGTCTAGTGGTTTAGGGGTGAGGGTTAAGGGTGTGAGGTGGGTTTAGGTGGGGGGAGGGTTAATGGGTGAGAGGTGGGTTAAGGATGGGAGGAGGGTTAAGGGTGGAGTGTGGGTTGTAAGGATGGGAGGAGGGTTAATGGTGAGAGGTGGGTTAAGGATGGTGTGGAGGGTTGTTAGAGGGGGTAGGTGGGAGGAGGGGTGGTAGAGGGGGGTTAAGGTTGAGGAGGGTGGTTAGGATGGGTTGGGGGTTTAAGTTGGGAGGTTGGTTTAGTATGGGAGGAGGTTTATGGTTGTAGGGTGGGTTAAGGATGGGAGGAGGGTTATTTGTGAGAGGTGGGTTTAGGATCTGGAGGGAGGGTTAAGGTGTGGAGAGATGGGTTTAGGAGTGGGATGGAGGGTTAATGGTGAGAGGTGTGTTAAGGATGGGAGGGGGTGTTATTGATGAGAGGTGGGTTAAGGATGGGAGGAGGGGTTATTTGTGTTGTGAGGTGGGTTTTTGGATGGGAGGAGGGGTAATGGTGAAGAGTTGGGGGGTTTAGGATGGGAGGAGGGTTAAGGGTGAGAGGTGGGTTAAGGATGGGAGGAGGGTTAATGGTGAGAGGTGGGTTAAGGATGGGAGTAGGTTTAATTGTGAGAGGTGGGTTTAGGATGGGAGGAGGGTTAAGGGTGAGAAGTGGGTTTAGGATGGGAGGAGGGTTAATGGTGAGAGGTGGGTTTAGGATGGGAGGAGGGGTAATGGTGAAAGAGGGGTTAAGGATGGGAGGAGGGTTAATGGTGAGAGGTGAGTTAAGGATGGGAGGAGGGTTAATGGTGAGAAGTGGGTTAAGGATGGGAGGAAGGTTAATGGTGAGAGAGGGGTTAAGGATGGGAGGAGGGTTAATGATGCGAGGTGGGTTAAGGATGGGAGGAGGGTTAATGGTGAGAGCTGGGTTTAGGATGGGAGGAGGGGTAATGGTGAGAGAGGGGTTAAGGATGGGAGGAGGGTTAATGGTGAGAGGTGAGTTAAGGATGGGAGGAGGGTTAATGGTGAGAGGTGGGTTAAGGATTGGAGGAGGGTTAATGGTGAGAGAGGGGTTAAGGATGGGAGGAGGGTTAATGGTGAGAGAGGGGTTAAGGATGGGAGGAAGGTTAATGGTGAGAGGTCGGTTAAGGATGGGAGGAGGGCTAAGGGTGAGAGAGGGGTTCAGGATGGGAGGAGGGTTAATGGTGAGAGCTGGGTTAAGAATGGGAGGAGGGGTAATGGTGAGAGGTGGGTTAAGGATGGGAGGAGGGTTAATGGTGAGAGGTGGGTTAAGGATGGGAGGAGGGTTAATGGTGAGAGGTGGGTTAAGGATGGGAGGAGGGTTAAGGGTGAGAGAGGGGTTAATGATGGGAGGAGGGTTAATGGTGAGAGGTGGGTTAAGGATGGGAGGAGGGTTAATGGTGAGAGAGGGGTTAATAATGGGAGGAAGGTTAATGGTGAGAGAGAGGTTAATGATGGGAGGAGCGTTAATGGTGAGAGGTGGGTTAAGGATGGAAGGAGGGTTAATGGTGAGAGGGGTTAGGATGGAGGGGGTTTGGTGAGGTGGGTTAAGGATGGGAGGAGGATTAAGGCGGAGAGAGGGGTTAAGGATGGGAGGAGGGTTAATGTGAGAGTGGGTTCGGTGGGGAGGGTAATGCGTGAGAGGGGGTTAAGGATGGGAGGAGGTTAATGGTGAGAGGTGGGTTAGGATGAGAGGGGGTTAAGGGTGAGAGGTGGGTTGGATGGGAGGAAGGTTAATGGTGAGAGAGGGGTTTAGGATGGAGGAGGGTTAAGGGTGAGAGGTGGGTTAAGGAGGGGCGGAGGGTTAATGGTGGAGGTGGGTTAAGGATGGGAGGAGGGTTAAGCATGAGAGGTGGGTTAAGGATGGGAGGAGGGGTAATGGTGAGAGGTGGGTTAAGGATGGGAGGAGGGTTAATGTTGAGAGGTTGGTTTAGAATGGGAGGAGGGTTAATGGTGAGAGGTGGGTTAAAGATGGGAGGAGGATTAATGGTGAGAGGTGGGTTAAGGATGGGAGGAGGGTTAAGGGTGGGAGAGGGGTTCAGGATGGGAGGAGGGTTAAGGTTGAGAGGTGGGTTAAGGATGGGAGGAGGGTTAAGGGTGAGAGAGGGGTTAATGATTGAGGAAGGGGGAGATTGGTTGGGGATTGTTACTGGGTTGGGAGGAGATACAGATAGCGTTTGTTTTGTTTGTTTGTTGTTATTTTACGTCCTCGCAACATATAAGGTCATATCAGGACGGGTACCAACTTGTCACAGTGCGCACTCATGGCAACTGTATAGTGCTGCCCCACTGGAAGAACAGGCCGCCAGCACCATGACCTGATATCGCACTCAGTCACATTATCCTGACACTGAGCCAACCAGTCCTTGCCCTGTCCTAATAATGCCGAGTGCCAGGCTAGGAAGCGACAAGTATAAATTTTTAAGTCATTGGTTTGACTCGCCCACGATCTACCAACATGGGAGATGGACGCTCTAACTCATTCGGCCATCCCTACAGATAGCATGTTCTTGGTGGGATATATATATATACATATATACATATATACATATATACATATATACATATATACATATATATATACATATATGTATATATATATTCATGTGTGTATATATGTATATATAAGGAAACCCAGTACAGACGCTAACCGGAAGTGGGCCGGATCTAACCGTGGAGGAGAACGCCTAGTTAAGGCTTCCCGCACCGGAAGTGTCGACAATGGCAGCCTGTGATCCGCCGGAAGTGTTAGTCGGCGCTTACCCCGCCCCGATCCCCACACCCATTCACCCACTCACCCACTCTCTCACTCACCTCGGCCCACCCCTTCACCACCAGTCGCGTCATTTTCCAAGCACTTCACGGATATGCTGTTGAGAGTGTCATCCATAGAAGGTGGGTCGGGGCGGGACGCATGGCCCACTTCCCTCCCCCTCCTCGCCCCCCCATCGCCCTTTCCCCCTCCTCCCCCTCCTCCTCCACACCGCCTCACCTCTAGAACCCCCCCCCCCCACACACACATCCCCACCGACTCCACCCCCCATAGTCACCCAATGGCGACTGGTCTCCAGACTAAGAAAAACCGGCACTGCTTTTGAAAATACATCGCTAGCCGCCCACCTCCACAGATCGACCACTCCCCTATATCGATCGCTTCATTTGGGTCCCAAACGATCTCCCATACAATACCTCCATAACGATAAACAAAACTCCCTAGACTGAACTCCTAGTCCTACCTAAATGGACCATTTAAAGCCGGTCCCATGGTCGGTCAATTTAGAGAGCTTTCACTATATATATATAATAATTCAAAACTCATACAGTCAACCCTCGGTAGTTCGCTAGACTATTTGATTCACACGGTTCCGCCTGAATAGTAAGATGTCCATATTAACCAGTGGATGGGGAGGTAAGACTAACGCGAGATGACTGTATTCATTTTGAATATGCCCCCCCCCCCCCCACTTCAGCACCGGACTACCGGACTTCCGGCTGAAAGGACATTTCCATGACACGAGTAGGACCCGGGCTGCCCTATGGTCACAAAGTACTATTATGGGCTGACTTAAGGTCACACAATCTTAGGGTGGGACTGACCTACGGCCATCCAATATTTTTTAGGGCTGACTCAAGCAATACTATTTTGAGACTGATCTATCTTATTTTTGTGTCTGATCTAAGGTCATATAATATTATTTTGGAACTGACCTTAGCTCACGTGATGTTATTTTTGGGGGCAGATACAAGGTCATAACCATAATATAGATATATATAATGAGACTGTCTCAAAAGGTGTTAAGCAATATGGGACAAAACTTTGTCCATAGTAACAATATCAACACACTATCTACTTATGCATTTGCTCAGGATAAACTGATTGTTTTTTTACCTGGTGTTTCATAACCCCAATAGAATACATATAGATTTGAAGCAAATGTCCTTGTTTTCAGTGTAACCGTTTCTGTGCTGTTTTGTGTCAATCGTTACTATGGACAAAAAACCCGAAGAGCTGGCACCTTTTGAGACAGGCTCATATATATCTTATATTTATATATATTATAACCATAATATACATATATATATGTATATTATGGTTATAATATATATATATATATATAAATATAAGAAACAGGATGCGTGTACCCACATACATATATATACACACATCCTTTTTCTTATATTTAAATTGAACTACTTTCAAAATAAGGTCATTCCCATGTAATATCGCATCGTGTCCCCCCCCCCCCCCCACACACACACCCCACCCCACCCCCCACACACACCCACACACACTCCGCCCGAGACTGTGACCCACCCACACTGCATTCCGGAGTTGGAGGAGCTGTTGAGTGGGTCGGAGTGGCCGTGTAATGAGAGCAGCTCACCGGGGCTGGAGTGGCTCCGACTCCGGGCAAGGAGCAGCCCGTCCCCGGGGCCGCCTCCGGGTGGGGGTGGGGGGTGGGGGGGGCGTCACCGGAGCCGTCTCCGGGCAACGCCTGGGCGGCCCGCAGGGCGCCCCGGGCAAGTATGCGGCCGGCCCGCCAGGCCCGGCCCGCCTAGGTGACCCGGCGGGAAAGCCCTGCCATGGCCGGGCACCGGGCGGTAGCCGCGTCTATTGTATATGGTCTATGGTACCGGTGTGGATACCACGTGTTACCCACAATGCACAGCTCCCCCAGGTGGTACCGACATGACTCATTTGGTATTATGGACACGTGGTTCAAACTTAATGTTTGTTCACAGGCCTTTATCAATATAAACTGGATACTAGTCAGTGGGTTTGTTTTTCCTCCCAGTTTCTCTTGCTCGCATCTCTCTCTCTCTCTCTCTCTCTCTCTCTCTCTCTCTCTCTATATATATATTCTATATATATATATATATATATATATATGGTGTTAACACACTGAGAGTCCATACATATACGTTGAACTGACACAGGGGCAGGTTGGTGGAAGGAGGGTTAAATCCTTAAACAATCTGATTCATTTACAGAGAGCTGACACTGTGAAATATATATATATATGTATATATATATATGTGTGTATACACTATATATATATTATACATGCCAGTGAAAGGTTTATTTGATTTGTTTTTAAAGGACCTTAATTTATTCGGTGTTTTCTTCTTCTATTTATTAAAAAAAAGAAGGATTCACTATTAATGGTTTGTAACCTGATGCCAGTTACTATCAAACGCAATATTCTGTAAATAGATCACAGTTATTTATATTGATGGAAGTGGAGAATATCATTTGTTCTGTTACCCAACAATCTGAGGTTTATGTAAGCGCATTTGGAAATCGATGTGTTTAGTTACCACCAACACTTATATATATAATATAAATATAATATATATATTTATATATATAAAAATTGAGGAATACATGCCTTTGTTTTCAAATCCAATATTGACAAAAAGGTTATAACTTTACACTTTCAACATATTGAACATATGTTAGTAATATTCATAAACCCTATTAAATATTTTAACTGTTAAATATATAAGTTACATCCTGTTAATGCTAACAACATTCAATGTTCTCATGATCTAATTGTATGTGGGTATCAGGTGAAAAATTGTAACTATTTGTTTCTTTATGTTGCAGGCTCCGGTCAGATCCAGCTGTGGCAATTCCTCCTCGAACTTCTGTCCGACTCCACCAATGTGCAACACATCACCTGGGAGGGCACAAATGGCGAGTTTAAGCTTGTTGACCCTGACGAGGTCGCCCGAAGGTGGGGTGAACGCAAGAGCAAGCCCAACATGAACTATGACAAAATGTCCCGAGCGCTACGGTATTACTACGACAAGAACATTATGGCTAAAGTTCATGGGAAGCGCTACGCCTACAAGTTTGACTTTGCTGGTTTGGCGCAGGCCATGCAGCCGTCAGCAGCCGATCCAGCAGCATATAAGTACCAACAGGATCTCTTCATGTCCACCTACCACCACAATGCCAAGCTGAACCTAATGAACATGAACCTGAATGCGCATACGCCACACATCCCGTCATCAGCGAATGGCTATTTCACATCACACTCGGGTTACTGGTCGGCCGGAGCCGGTACAAATCACATGTATCCCAGCCTCTCGAACCACGCCATGTCACACCACGCGCCGCACATGACGTCACACATCCCCTCCTACTACTCCTGATCTATATGACGTCACCAATTTACGCCATCAGTAAGGTCGGATATGACATAGCCTACACGACGGAGTGGGACTATTAATAAAAACACATATAATATATATATATATAGGTATACATGACATAGAATATTTTCTGGTGGTGATGACTATTTTAAAGCGTTTGCGCATGTGGTATGAGCATGATCGAAAGGCGTGACTGTGTTTGATTGACAGGGGCAATGGCGTACGTGTTTGTGGTAGCTAGGCTGGTCCCAGGCCCACATGCCAACGCCTATATGCAGAGAGAAAAGTGCCGAGCTAAGACTCTATGAAGACATGCTCCGGGACCTGATGGGCTCAGAGTGAGTGATGAGTACACACGGGGAGCCTTGATTGATTGGCTGACATGCGCCCAACTCGCCCATACGCCACGCACAGTCTTGAATCCTGGTGGAGGGATTCTGAACTTGAGGCGCGAGCGTTATATTGTAGCGTGATACAGTGACAGTCGGCTAGATTGAGACGGAGCTGTCATAGTGACAGTTCGCTAGACTAACATGGAACTGTCATAGTGACATTATGCTAGACTAACATGGAACTGTCATAGTGACAGTCCGCTAGACTAACACTGAACTGTCATTGTGACAGTCCACTAGAGAATGTCGAACTGTCATAGTGACAGTCCGCTATAGTAACACGGAGCTGTCATAGTGACAGTCCGCTACATCGGCGAAGAGCTGTCACAGTGGCAGACCACTACATTAGCGACGAGCTGCCACAGTGCCAGTCCACTAGACTGACATGGAGCTGTCATAGTGACAGTCCACTACTTCAGTGAAGAGCCGTCACAGTGGTGGGCGTGTACATTAGCAAGGAACCCTCACAGTGACAGTCCGCTAGACTAGCATGGAACTGTCACAGTGACAGTCCGCTACATCCACGAAGAGCTGTCACAGTGGTAGGACACTACATTAGCAAGGTGCTTGGGTGGTGACAGGCCGCTATATTAGCGGGGCACTGGCACAGTTGGTCCACTACACATACACACAGAACTGGCACCGTGACATTCAACGACATAAACAAGGAGCTGTCATAGTGACAGTCAACTGCATCAGCGAGGTGGTGACACAGAGAGAGTACATACATATACATGGAACTGACACGGGGACAGTATACTACATTAGCAAGGCGCTTAAACAATCTGTTACATTGACTTGACAGAGAGCTGACACTGTGACAGTCTACTTCAGTAACAAAAACCTGGCACAGTGACAGTCTGCTTCACTAACAAATAGCTGACACCGTGATGGTTCGCTACATTAGCGCGGCATTTACAAAGTGGCAGTCCACTTCACTGACAAGGGGCTGACACATTGACAGTATACTACATTAGCAATCCACCAATACAGTCTGTGACAGTAATAGAGATCTGACACAGTGACAGTCTGCTTCACTAACAAAGAACTGACACAATGATCGTTCACTACATTAACGGGGCGCTAACACAGTGACAGCACGCTTCACTAACAGGGACCTGACGCAGTGACAGTCTACTGCAATAACAAGGCGCTGAGACAATCTGTGACATTAATAAAGAACCGACGCAGTCACAGTCTGCTTCACTAACAAGGAACTGACACAGTGACAGTCTGCTTCACTAACAAGCAGCAGATGCAGTGACAGTCTGCTTCACTAACAAAGAACTGACACAATGATGGTTCACTACATTAACGCGGTGTTAACACAGTGACAGCTCACTTCACTAACAAGTCGCTGAACAAGTGACAGTCTGCTTCACTAATAAGGAGCTGACACAATGACAGTCTGCTTCACTGACAAGTAGCTGATGCAGTGACAGTCTATTACATCAACAGAGAGCTGACACAGTAACAGCTCACTTCACTAACAAGGACCTGACCCAGTGACTGTCTACTACATTAACAAGGCGCTGAAACAATCTGCGACATTAACAGAGAACTGACACAGTGACAGTCTGATTCACTTACAAGCAGCTGACACAGTGACAGCCCACTATATCAGCGATGAGTTTACACAACAGACAAACAACACCAACTGGCGTCGGCTGGCGGTCTTCAGCCAATCAATCAGCGAATGCAAATGAGCAACTGATTTGCATAATTGCGCACGGTGATAGCGGACAATGATAGAGACAATGACGCTCATCACCCGACATAAATCTGCCTTTTAGATCAGCGCGGGAATTATTATTATTATTATTAATGCCATTATTACCACATCACTAAAAATAGCCTCGATGACGTCACAATCCAGGCGACAGACATCTAGTTGATTGGTTGGTGACAGTGGTGTGGTTATTTCCATAGCAATCATAAACCATGGAAGTTCCCAATAGAAACAGACGTTTTGGGGAATTTCTTTATATTTGTTGCTTTGTGTGACTTTTGACGTCAAAGACAAACAATTAAACACAAAAACAAAAGACAACAGGAGGTACACCTGAACGCAGGTCTACCTACCCTCGTGTTAACGTTCTTTGCGTTAAACACTGGTGTGACCAGTAGTTGACCAATGACAAACACAACTGATAGGAGAACATTGAAGACATGAATTCGCGACGCCTATTTTGTTATATTTAATTTTAACTTAAATTGTTAATTTTAACTCTCAAACCGGTCTATGCGATTCGACTGGTTCGGGCCTTCATTGTATATTTGTGTGTAAGATATGATGATTTAATATAAAATATAGGATAAGTGACGAAATGTAAATTTTGAATAATGTATTTATATATGAATTCTTAATGCATATTTATTTACGTGAAGCTGTGTGTCTGTTAAAACAAGTCCTACACCCACAGTGTTGTACCCGGCTGCATAGTGGACCCGTGCCGAGAGCACGATGTGAATTTATGAATAATACACATATTTCTGATACAAATCTGTCTTACTTTACTGATGCTCTATTACAATCGAAATACACGAATTCCCCCCCCCCCCCCCTTCACACACACACACGCAACCACACACATAGAGGGAGGACCATTAATCCGAAAGCGGGCGAAGCGATTTCCTATTTAGTCATAGTGGTGTTCTCTGCGGAGGAGTGGTTAGAGTGTCTGACTTTTTTCTAGGTCGGATACCTGATCTGAGGGTCGGCGGTTCGATTCCCGGTCCCCCCCCACCTCTGCCAATTTGGATTTCCACCACTGTGTATAACTTACAGCGTCATCAAAGGCCGGTTGCTCTCATACCATGTCTATGTGGTGTGGGAGGTTAAAAATCCCTTGGGTCGGTAAAAGTGTAGGCCCGGGCTTTTTATCGACAAACTGGCCACAGGAGGAGCGTCCACATCGCGGCCCTGGGAATCAGCTATCTGATTGCAAATCCTGCTACCACCATCCACCACCAAGAGCATGTCCCACAAATCATACCTCTGCTCGAAAATCCCTTGAGATAACTGGTGGAAGGACACGATGAAGAAAGAATTTAGTCATATTATCCTGATACTAACCTAAATCGTCTTTGTGTTATCATACTTTATAGTGATGCTGAGCGCCAGCCTACGTAACGACAAATATCAATTTTATAAGTCATTGTTTGAACTCGGCTGGGATTCGAACTCCCGACCTTCCACACTGGAAACCTGCGCATTATCGATTCGCCCACCGGGACAAGTACTCCCACATACCACATACTATTGCATATATACAGTATAACTCTGTTAAACCAAACTTGAAGGGACCCTAGAAATTTGTTTGGATTAACCGATCATTGGTTTAGCCGAGCTTTGGCTTTGACTTTGAGTAAATGTGTATTGCACTTGTAATATACAATGTATGTGGTCACTTTGATTATTATTTTTTTATGTATGTACAGTATAACCCCATTAAACCCTGCTCGGTTAAAACAAACAATCGGTTAATCCAAACTTTTTTAGGCGGCCCGGCAAAATACTACCATTTATCATATAAAAAAAGTTAATGCGGTCTCAGATGACCTTATAACCACAGGAAAGTTTGGTTTAACCATATCGGGGTAGGGTCCGACAATTTTGTTTGGATTAACCGATAATTTGGATTAACCAACTTTGGTTTAACCAACTTTTTTATATGATAAATGGTAGTATTTTGCCAGGCCGCCAAAAAAAGTTTGGATTAACCGATCATTTGGTTTAACAGGAGACCGAGCTTGGTTTAACGGGGTTATACTGTATATATATATATATTCATATATATATATATACATGTATAAAGAATTATTATAATTCAGTAACATCAACCATGAATGTAACTTTATTGCCAGCAGACGGCATTTAAAACACACAGACCACTTACTATTCTAATAATATATCCCCAAAGATGTCCGATGCGAATGAACATGGGAGCGCGTCTGTCAGGGGTGGAGGAGACGGGTGGTGGAGCCACTGGTCGGAACGTGGTGGTCAGCATGCACAAGAGTAGAAAATAGGTATCTATAATAACAATAATAATTATTATAGAGCTACCTTCCATGCCTTTATGTCCGCATAATACTCACACATCACACATATGTAAAGAGAGAGCTGATATATTCTATTCAGTGGGGGGGGGGGGGGCACATAACCTAGTGCCGTCCTGATATGACCCTATATGTTCCCAGGACGTAAAACTCCAACAACCAACCAACCAACTAACATAGCGATGTCTACTGACAGCAGACGCCAGTTAGCTATAGAGCAGACGACTGTTAGCTATAGAGCAGACGACAGTTAGCTATAGAGCAGATGACAGTTAGCTATAGAGCAGATGATAGTGAACTATAGAGCAGACAACAGTTAGCTATTGAGCAGATGGCAGTTAGCTATAGAGCAGACAACAGTTAGCTATAGAGCAGATGACAGTTAGCTATAGAGCAGACGACAGTTAGCTATTGAGCAGACGACAGTTAGCTATAGAACAGATGACAGTTAGCTATAGAGCAAATGACTGTTAGCTATAGAGCAGACGACAGTTAGCAATAGAACAGATGACAGTTAGCTATAGAGCAGATGACTGTTAGCTATTGAGCAGACGACTGTTAGCTATAGAGCAGACAACAGTTAGCTATTGAGCAGATGGCTGTTAGCTATAGAGCAGATGACAGTTAGCTATAGAGCAGACGACAGTTAGCTATTGAGCAGAGGACAGTTAGCTATAGAACAGATGACAATTAGCTATAGAGCAGATGACTGTTAGCTATTGAGCAGACGACAGTTAGCTATAGAACAGGTGACAGTTAGCTATAGAGCAGACGACAGTTAGCTATAGAGCAGATGACAGTTAGCTATAGAGCAGACGACAGTTAGCTATAGAGCAGATGACAGTTAGCCATATCGCAGATGACAGTTAGCCATAGAGCAGATCACAGTTAACTATAGAGCAGACAACAGTTAGCCATAGAGCAGATGACTGTTAGCGAAGGAGCAGACCACAATTAGCTATAGAGCAGACAGTAGTTAGCTATAGAGCAGACACCAGTTAGCCATAGAGCAGACAACAGTTAGCTATAGAGCAGACAGTAGTTAGCTATATAGCAGCCAACAGTTAGCTATAGAGCAGACACCAGTTAGCTATAGAGCAGATGGCAGTTAGCTATAGAGCAGATGACAGTTAACTATATGGCAGACAACAGTTAGCTATAGAGCAGACAACAGTTAACATAGAGCAGACAGTGAGCTATTGAGCATACAACAGTTAGCTATAAAGCAGATGACAGTTAAGTATAGAGCAGATGACAGTTAGCTATGGAGCAGACGACAGTTAACTATAGAGCAGATGACAGTTAGCTATAGAGCCGACAACAATTAGCCATAGAGCAGGTGGAAGTTAGCTATAGAGCAGACAACCGTTAGCTATAGAGCAGACGACAGTTAGTTATAGAGTAGACAGCAGTTAGCTATAGAACAGATGACAGTTAGCTATAGAGAAGACGACAGTTAGCTATAGAGTAGAAGATAGTTAGCTATAGAGCAGACAACAGTTAGCTAAATAGCAGACAACAGTTAGCTATAGAGCAGATGACAGTTAACCATAGAGCAGACGACAGTTAGCTATAGAGCAGACGACAGTTAGCTATAGAGCAGACAACAGTTAGCTATAGAGTAGACGGCAGTTATCTATATAGCAGACAACAGTTAACTATAGAGCAGACGACAGTTAACTATAGAGCAGACGGCAGTTAGCTATAGAGCAGACGACAAGATGGAAACTTGGGGCGTCTACAGGAATAACGCGGCGTATAATAGTAGAGTGCCGAGTGACCCCAACCATCGATTCGCCCGTCCCGGTTCATTCAGAAATCAGCCAACATCAGCGGGTGGTAACCGGCTACTCGTAGCAAACACGTCGCCATAGCAACGCCCTAAAATACCAGAACGAGGCGGCTTCCCACAGACAAATCTACGTCAGCGATGGTTTGCCAGAATCAACGTGAACAGGTGTAGAGGGGGGGGGGGGGGGGCGGAGGGGGGGGGGGGGAGGCGGAGGGGGGAGGGAGCAAGAAGCTAGCGTTACATAGTCTGTCGTCAGCATCACATCTCCTTAGAAACCAAACACACTGACCTAGATTTGATTCTAGATATCCAACTTAGATACTCGTGCACTTATTAAAGCTGCATAGTCCGATGAAAACATCCAATTTTTCAAACCAAAACAGTTATCTAGATTTAATTCTACATATCTACATTGGATACTGATGTATTTATTAAACATGTGTCACCATATAGAAGGGAATATTGAGACAATTTAATAGAACCTGTTATTGCAGAAGCCTTTGGTGTCAGAGTTTTGACTTGCTTGCCAAAATTAATTTAGCATATTTGCACTTTAAATATGTCAATAGTTTTCCATTGAAGATAAAGGTTACTTCGAACTAAAGTAAGGTAGCTTATATTATAAACACCAATACAGTCTGTGACAGTAACGCAGTAATTAATTACTAAAACTAAATTCCAAAGATTTGAATCAAATTGAACTAGTGCTGCCCAGCGGTGAAAATAAGTATTAACACACTTATCCGTTATGAGCAGGGTAAATAAATTCATCACACAAAAAAGACGTTATAATGATAAACATAATAATCTTATCTCAGAATATGACAGAAACTCAAAACTTTCGGACCATGCAATTTTCAGTAGTTATTGCAGTTTGGTGCTCCTGTGCTACGCTGCACTGTCCCGTCGTGTGGTGTTAATGCCCGGTACACACCTACCGTTTACGATCGTTTTTCCGCACCCACCTAGCGTATACGATCTAAAACTGCCCAAAAATCGTGAGGTGTGCACTCCCCTAGCACACCTACCGATTGCGATTCGCGATTTTTAGGACTAAAACGGTATGTGTGCGCTAGGATTACGATTGCGATTCGCGATTCGAAAAATGAATCGGCCCGTTTTCAGTTTTAAGCGGATCGGGAGTTTTAGTGCGCGAATCCTATACGGTATGTGTGTACATGGCATTACGCTACCATTAATTTGGCATGTTTTCAATTCAAATGTCTCTAAAGTTAACACTTTAAGAATAAAAGCTCCGTAAAAGTAAGGTAAAATATACCTTACGGATTATAAACTAACAGGATTATGTATTTATATTAAAAAAAACATGGCAATAACTTAAACCCATTGGATAATGCAACTTTAAGGCCCCTGTCACACATCACCGGATTGAAGGAAACAGAAAGAAACCGAACAAATTCTGTTGATAGTCCGGTTTGTGTCCGTACATGCACAAAACTTGGAATGGATGCCGCTGGATTGATGTCTACGGTTCTTGTCTGGTTTGAGTTTGCTTCGTCCGCTGGCTATCCGTTCATGTCCGTTTCATGTTCGTTTCATGTCCGTTTCATGTCCATTTGTCCCACGGCCTTTGACCCGATATCACAACATTTTGACACATTTTATTACATTTTTATACTTATGACGCCCGGACTAGACAATTCTGTCCGTTGCTCAATCCGGTGATGTATGACAGGGGCTTAAATCTCTCATTCTCTCAAACTCCAATTCGCTCAGTCTCTTCTCTCTCATCCCGATTCTTCCAAACCCACTCTCCCCTCTGTTCCTATGTCACGACCTCTCTCTCCAACCAACCAACCAAGTCTGGACTCATAAGGGACTTGAGTGTCCATGGATAAATAGGATAAAGAAATATCATAATAAACTAAATAAACGTAATAATCGCCAATAAATCAAGCATTTAGAAACTAGGTAATCTGCATCATTCAAATATTATAATAACTTAATCACAACTATCTTTTTACGTGGACTCACTGGTTGGCTCAATGTCAGGATAATGTGACTGACTGGGATATCGAGTCAATGGAGCCGGTGGCCTGGTCTCCCAGTAGGGCAGGCACTATAAAATCGCCATGACTGCTCACTGTCACAAGTCGGTACCCGTCCTGATATGACGTAGATATTGCTAGGGCGTAAAACCCTAACAAGCAAAAATGCAATGTAGACTAAGTTGTTTGACAGCAGTCTGGATACCAAATATCTTCTTCAGGTACATTGCAATTAGACTAATTTCACCTGGTAGCAGGGACATATATGTATATCCCTTGCCCTTGAATATTTATACTCATGTCTGTATTCTAGGATTGAACCTTGTAAAACATACAAACTGGAATCATGATAATTCAAGTTGGAGCTGTGTGCAAGATTGCTACGTCCAGTGGATGTGCACTGTGAAGTGTTAGTGCACTGGTCCCCGGCTTGGTCTAATACTCCTTGGCATGACAATGCGTCTCCAGTGCATTGCCAATGTTAACATGTTAGTGGTAATCGATGCAGAGGTCGCCAGGTAGAGGTAACTCACCACGTGACATCTGAATGCACCGAACCACCGGCCGAACTCAGTCTGCGGCGAGGTGTCAGCTCTGAGAGGCTCCTAAGTTCTATGTAGGCTCTGAGAGGCTTCTAAGTTCTATGTAGGCTCTGAGAGGCTTCTAAGTTCTAAGTAGGCTCTGAGAGGCTATTCGGTAGGCTCTGAGACGCTTCTAAGTTTTATGTAGGCGTTGAGACGCTTCTAAGTTCTAGGTAGGCTGTGAGAGGCTTCTAGGTAGGCTTTGAGAGGCTTCTATGTAGGCTGTGAGAGGCTTCTATGTAGGCTCTGTGGGGCTTCTAGGTAGGCTCTAGGAAGATTCTAGGTAGGCTCAAGGAGGCTTCTATGTAAGCTTTGAGAGGCTTCTAGGTAGAGGGTTGGATCTTATGAAGTATAACAATACATTGTATAATAATTTCCTTCCGAATCTTTATACTCGCATAATCCGTTATTCATCACACACAACCATATATATATATATATATATATATATATATATATATATATATATATATGCAGTAAAACCTCTCTAAATCGACCGACCATGGGACCGACTTCAAGTGGTCCATTTAGGGATGTGGTCGGTTTAGGGAGTTAGAATATCCTTACATTAACAATGGTATTGTTGGGACCCAAATAAAGCGATCGATCTAGGGGAGTGGTCGATTTGTGGAGGTGGTCAGTTCGAAATGTTTTACTGTATATATATATATATATATATATATATATATATATATATATATATATAGTGCAAGTTGACCCACAGGTAACCGGCCACCTCCACAGATCGACTATTCCCCTATATCGATCGCTTTATGTGGGTCCCAACAATACCATTGTAACCATATTCTAACTCCCTAAACCGACCACCTCCCTAAATCGACCACTTAAAGTCGGTCTCAAGGTAGGTCGATTTAGAGAGGTTTTACTGTATTTATAAACCAAATTCAATTGAAGACGATTATTCAAAGTAGACGAAGCGCATTGCCCCCCCCCCCCCCCCCCATTGAATTAAAGCTGGCTAGTCCGATCGTTTTGAGTACCTGCCATATCTTTCAGGCGAGTGGCGGGTGGTGGGCAGTGGGCGGCAGGTGGTGGGTGGTGGGTGGTGTGTACTGAGTGGTGGGAGGAGGGCGGTGGGCGGCAGGTGGTGGGCGGTGGGTGGTGTGTAGTGAGTGGTGGGAGCAGGGCGGTGGGCGGCAGGTGGTGGGGGGTGGGTGGTGTGTAGTGAGTGGTGGGAGCAGGGCGGTGGGCGGCAGGTGGTCTGCGGTGGGTGGTGTGTAGTGAGTGGTGGGAGGAGGGCGGTGGGCGGCAGGTGGTGTGTAGTGAGTGGTGGGAGCAGGGCGGTGGGCGGCAGATGGTGGGCGGTGGGTGGTGTGTAGTGAGTGGTGGGAAGAGGGCGGTGGGAGGTGGGTGATGGGTGGTGAGCGGAGGGCGGTGGGTGGTAGGTTTTGGGTGGTGAGTGGAGGGAGGAGGGTGGCGGGCGGTGGACGGCGGGCGGCGGGCGGAGGGCGGTGGGTGGCGGGCTGCGAGAGGGGCCGGGAGGGGGCGGGGCTGGGGCGGGGTTGCAGCGCGCTGCTGTCTACCCGTGACATTACTCCACCTGCTTTATGTGTACACGAGTCAAGGATCACGCGCCAACCATCATGCACTGCGCGTCTCAACGCTGGTATGCCAGGAGAGGGACTCTCACCTGCGTCTCGTCGACTGGTCACGTGAACAGCTCCACCAACCACAGTCAACTCGCCACGACCATTTCAGTTGCAGTGGACCGAACGCCGTGGCCGAATCAATAGAGCGCAGGCCTCCTCTGCAGAAGGTCGGGAGTTCAATTCCCGGTCGAGTTCAACCAATTACTTACAAAATTGATTCTTGTCGCTTTCTACTTCTAGCCAGGCACTCGGTATTATTAGGATAGGACAAGGATTTAAGGATTATATACATTAGTTTAAGGATTAAAATAAAATCCCTCTTTAACCCTCTCTATATAATATACATACACACATACATGCAAACACAAAATGATAAAATGCTATTGAAGAAAAAGGAGACACATTTGTTCGACACCAATATTAATATTAATACTAAAAGACGGGTACTTTTGGGTTTGGGCGATAATGGGTGAGGGAGCGATGTAACACGCCGCTGATGGCTGTGTGTGAGTGGGTGGGCGGGGGTTGTGAGTGGGGCACTGTGAGTGGTGGTGGGGCCGGGATGTAAATGGCCGGGCAGGGTCTGATAAACGAGCTAGATATCAGCCTGTAGGAGCAAGGGGCCCGGGCCACTATCGGCCGATCAGCGAGATCCGAGGGTCGGGCACAGGGGCTGAGGGAGCACGCCGTGGGCGGGGCGGGGTGGTGGTGGTGGTGGGGGGGGGAGGGGGGGGGACTGTGTGTGTATGTGTGAGTGTGTGTGTGAATGTGTGTGCATGTGTGTGCATGTGTGTGCTGTGTGCATGTATGTGTGCGTGTGCACGAGTGTGTGTGCGTGAGTGTGTGTGAGTGTGTGTGCATGAGTGTGCGTGTGTGCATGAGTGTGTATGAGTGTGTGTGTATGTATGTGTGCGTGTGCACGAGTGTGTGTGCATGAGTGTGTGTATGAGTGTGCGTGTGTGCATGAGTGTGTGTGAGTGTGTGTGCATGAGTGTGTGCATAGGTGTGTGCGAGTGTGTGTGCATGCATGTGTGAATGTGTGCGTACCCCCCCAATAGCCGATGTTTACTTTTTGTGTTGGGGGTGGGGGGTCGTGAAACAAACAAGTGTGAATGTATGCATGTGTGGGTGTGGACGTGTGTGAGTGTGTGTGGCACTGTGAGTGTGCGTGATTGTGCATGAGTGTGTGTGCATGTATTTGTGAGTGTGCATGAGTGCATGTGGGAGTGTGCGCATGTATGTGTGACTGTGTGTAAGAGTGTATAGGTGTGTATGAGTATGTGAGCGTGTCTGAGTATGAGGGCGTGAGTGTGTGTAAGTGTATGTGTGAGTATGTATGAGTGTGTGAGTGTGTGTAGTATAAGTGTGTATGAGTGTGTATGAGCACGACTGAGTATTAGGGTGTGAGTGTGTGTAAGACTGTGAAAGTGTTTGAATGCACGTGAATGAGTGCGCACATGTGTGAGTGTGTGCATGCATGTATGTGTGAGTGTATGTGTAAGTGTATGTGTGAGTATGTATGAGTGTGTGAGTGTGTGGTGTATAAGTGTGTATGAGTGTGTGTGAATGCGTCTGAGTATGAGGGTGAGTGTGTGTAAGACTATGAAAGTGTGCGAATGTGTGAATACATGTATGAGTAGGTGCGTGAATGTGTGAGTGTGCGCGTGTATGTGTGAGAGTATGTGTGTGTATGTATAAGTGTGTGTGAGTGTGTCTATTATAAGTGTGTATGAGCGTGTGGGAAGTGTGTGAATGTGTGTGAATGTGTAAGTGTGTGTAGGTGAGTGTGAGTGGGTAAGTATGTACGAGTGTGTATATGTGTATAAGTGCGTGTTGGTGTGTGTATGAGTATGGGAGTGAGTGCATCTGAGTGAGTGTAAGCATGTGTGAGTGTGTGAGTGAATGTGAGAGTGTGAGTGGAAGTGTGTGGGAGTGTGTATGAGTTTATGCACGAGTGTGTCGAGTGTATGTGAGTATATATGAGTGAGTGTATCTAAGTGTGTGCGTGTGTGTGAGTATATCTAAGTTACTCTAAGTGTGTGTACGTGTGTGAGTGTATGTAAGTGGGAAAGTGTGTGTGTATTATAATGTGTGGGAGTATGAAAGTATGTGTAAGTGAGTGTGAGTGAGTGTGTGTGTGTGTAGGACTCGGGGCAAACCAAGGGTGGGGTGCGAGTGTTTGACGTAGTGTGGAGGGCTGTCGTGGAGGAGGGCTGGCTGCCTTGGAGGAGGGCTGCCGTGGAGGAAGGCTGCCTTGGAGGAGGGCTGGCTGCCTTGGAGGAGGGCTGCCGTGGAGGAGGGCTGCCGTGGAGGAGGGCTGGCTGCCTTGGAGGAGGGCTGCCTTGGAGGAGGGCTGCCGTGGAGGAGGGCTGGCTGCCGTAGAGGAGGGCTGGCTGCCTCGGAGGAGGGCTGCCGTGGAGGATGGCTGGCTGCCGTGGAGGAGGGCTGGCTGCCTTGGAGGAGGACTGCCGTGGGGGAGGGCTGGCTGTCTTGGAGGAGGGCTGCCATGGAGGAGGGCTGGCTGCCTTGGAGGAGGGCTGCCGTGGAGGAGGGCTGGCTGCATTGGATGAGGGCTGCCGTGGAGGAGGGCGGGGTTGGGAAGCGTGAGAGGCCCGGTGTGGAGGTGCAGTGGGTGAGTGGGGAACCCGGGACAAGCTCGCCGACCACCCACCTCACTCCCACCGCCCACCTCACCCCCACATCCACCCATACTCTCTCCCACCCCCACCACCCCGTCACTTCACCCCACAACCTCCCCTTGCACCACCCCTCTTCACTATCCCATCCACGCACACTGACTCGTCGACGCCGAATATAGCAGGGCCTGACTAGATCTACACCGATTTAGGGCAGGCCTGTAGAGACTCTCCCCATCTCCCAGCCCACACAAACACTCGCTCTTCTCTTTGGGCGTAGATACAAGGTCATGCAATGTTATTTTAGAGCTGACCTAAAGTCAGGCAATGTTCTTTTGGGGCTGATTTAAGGTCATACAATATTATTTTTATGGCTAATCTAAATTCTTGCAATGTTATTTTTGGGTCTGACCTAAAGGTCATAGAATACTAGTATGAGTGTGACCTTGATTCACACAGGGGCAATATCTACATTGTAATCAGCGGACTTTGGTCCTGAGCAAGCAATTATTATAACCATAATATATATATATATATATAAATATAAGAAACAGGATGTGTATACACACACATGCACACGCACACATATATATATATATATATATATATATATGTGTATATATATATATATATATATATATATATATGTGTGTATATATATATATGTGTGTGTATATATATATATATATATATATATATATATATACACATATGTGTATATATATATATACAGGATGTGTATATATATATATATATATATATATATATATATACACATCCTGTTTCATATATTTAAATTGAATTACTTTCAACAGTTAACGGCTGCAGAACTGCAGCAATATAGAAAGGCACCGATAAATCAGTCCGATCTTTGGATTGAAGATTAAACTTCAGGTGGGACGGTTGTAGAAGCGGGGGGTACGTTGCAACAATTTAAAGAAGCGTCGTTGGGACGGACCCGGATCACTCCGGTCCAGCGGTAGCAGTGCACTCGTATCCAGCAGCTGGGGGTTCGAGTGCACTGCTACCCCTGGATCGGTGTGACCGCTACCAGACGGAGCCTTAAGGCATTGCTCCACGACACAACCACGGTTCAAGTTTGTGAAATAGATGTATATCACATTTGATTCATGGTCACAGCCTCACATTTCGAACGCGATATCAACTACGGCCTTCCAGTCGAATGTCGGGGTCATCCATAAAGTAGGCCAAGCTTATTTAGGACATTTTAAACACACACTCTACATGTTGTGCTATATGGTGTAAGAGTGTTGCGCCGAGTGTACGTAGTGTTGGAACTGTGCGTTTTCTGTACGCAGTTCCAGAGTGTTGTGTTAAGCGTGCACAGTGTTGGAGCTATGTGTTTTGTGCATGCATTATCAGATCTACATGTTTTGATATGCAGTACACAAGTTTAGTGTTTTGTGTATGTAGTGCTGGCGCTAGGTGTTTAGCATGCAGTGTGATATCTCCATGTTGTGCTATGCAGTGTGACAGTGTTGTGTTGATTGTACGCGGTGTTGGAGCTGTGTATTTTGTGTATGCAATGTGAGATCTACATCTTGTGATATTCAGTGTATTAGTGTTGTGTTAAGAGCATGCAGTGTTGGAGGTGTGTGTTTTGTGTATGCAGTGTGAGAGTGGTATGTTAAGTGCACCCAGTGTTGGAGGTGAGTCTTTTGTGTATGTAGTGTAAGAGTGTTATGTTAAGTGCACACAGTGATGGAGCTGTATGTTTTGTGTATGCAGTGTGAGAGTGGTATCTTAAGTGCATGCTGTGTTGGAGCTATGCGTTTTGTGCATGCAGTGTGAGATCTACATCTTGTGATATTCAGTGTAATAGTGTTGTGTTAAGTGTATGCAGTGTAGGAGCTGTGTGTTTTGTGTATGCAGTGTGAGATCTATATGTTTGTGATATACAGTGTTGTGTTAAGTGCACACAGTGTTGGAGGTGTGGGTTTTGTGTATGCAGTGTGACAGTGTTATGTTAAGTGCACCCAGTGTTGGAGGTGTGTGTTTTGTGTATGCATTGTGAGATCTATATGTTTGTGATATACAGTGTTGTGTTAAGTGCACACAGTGTTGGAGGTGTGTGTTTTGTATATGCAGTGTGAGGGTGTTGTGTTAAGTGCACACAGTGGTGGAGGTGTGTGATTTGTACATGCAGTGTGAGATCTACATCTTATGCTATGGAACATGACAGCACGTGCAGTGTGCATGCAGCGTGAAAGCCATGCGTTGTGTGCATGCAGTTACTACAATAATGATATCCAAACGCTGCACACACGCAGTTGCAGAGCCTTGTGTGGCGCATGCGCAGTAGAACCAAGAACCACAAGTCATGGCCGTGCAGTGTGAGAGCCCTGTGTTGTGGTTAGGCAGTGTGACAGCCATGCGGCGTGTTTGCATGCAGTGTGAGCGCGGCGCATTGTGGGTCGGCTGTGGATTCCGTGTGTGTTGTGCAGGCAGTAGAAGAAGGCGTATGTGTTGTGGGTAGAGAGTGTGTCTCAGTGTCAGGCAATCAGAGAGCACGGCAGACCTCCTA